>JAHDVE020010457.1:0-111437 GCA_022606495.2 Halesus radiatus
TCGTAAGTTTGCTCCACTGTAAAATTTGGCAGCCACCTCTGGTCAGGAGCAGCCTCAAAATAGCTGATAAAAACCCTTAAATCTATGCAGAAACAGGCGGTCCGTTTCATAGATTCGCCTATCTTAAAAATCTGCAAACATTAGAGCTCAGGCTTAAGGTAGAAATGCTGTCCTTGTATTACCTGTATTTCAATGGAAGATGCTCTGAAGAACTAGCGTAATTGATCCCTTCGGCAACGGTGTACAGTCGGGAAACACGCTAAAAGAGCGCCCAACTTTTTACACGATTGACATTTTACCACATGAGAACGTGTCGCTTCTATGACTCGTTCTCGTGTTCAAAAACTTGGCTGTATAATTATTTGCGGCCTTTGTGTTTTCTCCCACCTACAACATGGACCTCATTAAGACCCAGGTTCATGCCTTCATAGCCTCTAAAAGACCCTTCACACAGCATCTCCAAAGATGCCACAAGACTTGATGGAAATTGTTTCTCTGAGGCTTCCTGTAAAAAAAACACGTATTTTATTGAAAAGTAATTTTCCATTTATTGAAGAAGTGATTTTACATATGTGTTTATCCTATGCCTAATTTAATAAGAATGTTACAGCCGCATAGGGAGATCTATATTAATTTTGAATCATGATTGTAATAAAAGCATGTTTTATAAATGTCCTGTTGTGTCTCAAATAAATAAATAAACAGATTGCTGCTTTTAATAAATTGAGAATAACTCCTTTTGGGCAGGATCCACTGAAATATATGCAGAACTCCTTTACACAGAATTTAACAGACTGATCATTTATTTGGGAGCTCCACCGCAGAGGTAGTTGCGACTTTCGATTTATATATGCCAAGTAGCTGGTCACTTTCGAAGCGTCTGCCAGCCCTGCACAAAACACCCAGTTTCTTCGAATAAAATCTTTGATTATCAGAAACAACAATTCCGTAATTAAAATCGTATTAGCATCGCCGTCAAAAAAACGAAGTACGCTGCCAATCAATGGTGGGGTGGCTCCGGCTCCGATAGTTTTCAACTTCTGACGGGCGTGTAAGGATTTACTGACGTTGAAAATATATTTAAAATTCGATCAAAATTCCATTATTATTATTTCTGTGTTAATACTTAAGCTAAAGGGAATTTAAGCTACTGCGTCGAAATAGGAACAGAAATATATTAGTGTAAAGATGACAACATGTTTCTATTTAAACACGATCTTGTTGATGAACACAATTTAGTTCTCTCTTCTGCTGCCAACTTTTGAGAGCTAGTAAGGCTATGGCTCCCCCAACTGGGGTATGTTGTGAGGCTGAAGATAGTGGGGATGAAAAGTAAATGGTGAAGAGGATGGTTAGGAACTACCTGGTTCTTCATATATGATCAGAAAACACAGATTAAGAGATTAGAAGCAACGTTTTTATTTTGAATGTGGGTCTTTCACCAGGGCAACACCTAGCATTTCCAAAATTTTGTAATCGACGTAAAAACTCTGGTTGTTCATTATTATTTGTGTGTGGTTTCCATGGATACAGATTAGACACAGATGGTCAACGTTGCCACTCTTCACTCCCGGCATATTTAAAAAACATATATTTAGATTTTATTTATTCATATTAAAAGTTTCGGTAAAGAATTAAAATGTCCGTACTAATCCAAAAACAGAACGCACACGTGACGTCAGATGTTCAAAATGCAATGGTACCAACATAACAAGGTGTTTTGGTGAGATATTTTTTTTTCACTTTTAAATAATGATTTAAAATATATAATAAAAGTTATATATTCAGAATTGGCGTTTTCTGGTATATATATTTTTAAAGCCATTATATTGTTCACTGGAGTTCCTTATTCTCCTTGTAATTTGTTGTTAAGACGATTGAGGGGTTCTTTGAAAACCTGTTGACAGCTTAAGCAACGTTGTGCTAAAGGTATTTGTTTAAGTTAATCAGGATAATATTTGATGATAATGAATTAAACTTAAAACACTTCTTCATCAGCGATAACCTCTTCTGAAACTATCAGTAGAGTGGGAAATTTAATTAATCTAAAAATATGATAAGGACGAGAAGAGTGCTCAGGAACTCCCAACTTTCAGAAATTAATTAATTAAATTATAATCTTCTTTGACGCGCAAGTGGTTGGACCCGTGGAGGATATTATAGGAAGACAAACCACGATCGATGGAATCAAGTATTCACCTGAGATGGCCCACGTCAAAAGTTGAAAATATAAACAGATTATTTAGATTTATTTTCATATGAAGCGGTAACTTGGTGATGTGACATTATTATTTAAAAAATAAAACAATTACTTTGTTTACATCACTTTTATTTGCTCTATACTTTTGCCGACCGGGTCTCGCTACTACCGTGGCTTCTTCGGCGCAATATACTACTAAACTATGAACTAAGATACACATTTGTTATAGGTTGATAAATACGCTCGAGTGAAGGGCCAAGGGTGGAAGGGGAGCAGGTACACGACCGGAAAGGGCTTGTACTTTGTTGATTGGGAATATTTTAAGAGTCGGACTTTTATTTCAATTTATTTGATTATTAATGAGTCTACTATTAGTGTTTTTGGCTTTCCTTATTTCCAATGTTTCTAAGTTATCTTGTCTAATGCCTATTCCATTTTTATGCAGTAAACTAGTGCCTATATTTTTATTGAATGTGTTGTCTGTTTCTAAGAGGTGGTTGGTGTTTTTTTTTTACATTATATAGAATTTGGGATGGGAGTAAAAAGTTTTTGTCATTCATTATGTTGATATTTTTATTGTACTATTATGGGATTATGGCATCTCCAATTTGGGTATATTGTAAGGCTGGAGGTAGTGGGTAGGGGAATGAGATGAGGAAGACAAATGTAGGAAGGTACCTGGCTGTCCAGATCTGGTCACAAAATACGAATAAAGCCATTTCAAGCAACGTTAACATTCTGAATGGTGGTATTTCACCAGGGCGATGCTGAAAGTCTGGAAAGTCTGGAAAGTGTCCCAAATACACTACACGTTATTTACATGAATGAATTGTGAAATAACACAAATTAATCATACAAATTCGAACCCGCGATCTCCGTATTCATAGCCAAGGATCATAACCACTCAACCACGGAGAACGTCAGCCTGAAGTGTAAGTTATCAATTTCAACTATGATTGTTGACAACCGAAAGATTATAGATTTATTTTTTTTATATAATAGTTAAGGGAAAGTTCATAAATTTTGCAAAATTTAATGGCTGCAGACGGACCGGGGTGGAGATGAGAATGTCTTGCAAATTTTGGCTTTTCCGTTATATTAACAGCGCGGCGTCATATGCTAGGATGCATTTTTGAGCACCCCCGCGAACATATTGTGATGCTACTGGCGCCTTAAGTTCGGTTCACATCTACCAGCACCGCGCAGTGCAGACACGTAAAGTGGCAGGCACGGCAAAATTAGTCGTATACATTATTGAACACAAGAAAAAATGTAACATTTTTCTGTAACACTTACACAACAATTATCAGACTCATTCATTAACCAATAAAATGCTTGATCTGGGCAACAGTTGTGGAGATGGTGTTGATGTGTTTGCTGACTCCAGTTATACAGTAAAGCGTCATCTATACCAGTACTTTGATGAATCCTGCAATATGTAGTATTGTAGCGTGGATAATATAGCGTTAATAATTTGTGTTATAATATTGTTTTGGTTTTCTATTTTATCATTCTTAAACATTTGAAAAATATTGTTCATTACTTTATGGTTTAGAATCTCGTTGTAATTGTAATTTTTGATAGCTCTTCATATTATGTTCTAAAATCCATGTAAATATCCAGACAGGAATATAATCATATATGAACACATTCAACAAACAAACTTAACATTATAGTCAATAAAAAAATATGTATCTATTTATTTTACATTTATTATTTTTTTTTTACAGTAACTCCACACAGGAGACCAAGGAGGAAATAATTTCCCTCAAGGCCTATATCATCTTTAGGGATGCTGTGTGGAGGATCTTTTAGAGGATAGGAAGGAGTGAACTTGGGTCTTGAAGAGACCCATGTTATAGGATGGAGGAAACACAGAGGCCGGCAGGTCATTCCACAGCCGAGCTGTTGAACACAAGAACGAGTCGTAGAAGCGACCCGTTCTCATGTGACAAATGGCAACCGTGTGCAAATGTTGGGCGCGCGTTTGGCGTGTTTCTCGACTATGAACCGGTGTCGAAGGGATCAATGACAAATAAATACAAAAAAAACAAGAAACAACAACAATCACACCCATTAGAAACACTGGATCTCAGAGTCAAACTAGGAACCACAAACATAACATTTGGACAAAAGAACTTCTTATACTATGATACTAAACTCAACAATAAAATCCCACTATCTTTTGAAAATCGAAACTATCATAATAATTTTAAAAATAAAGTAAAACACTGGGTACGTTATATAGGGAGATCTGAAATAGAAAACATATTAACACTAAATACAGACTAATACCGAAACCACTCAACTGCACTCAAAACACCTCACCTTACTTTTTTTTTCATCAAGCACATCAATTTAATATAATGTAATCCCAGTGAGGATATCATTATTTGTTATTTTGTTATAAAAAAAGAAGATAATAAAACATTATTATTATTCACGAACGGTGTAATGTGAATACTCCCTTCGGTGCCGTACATGCCACTATGAATTGCACGGTGCCAGTAGACGTGAGTAGACCTTTATGCAGGTGTAAAGACATAAGGTCGGAAAAACATATTAGAGCATAGATTTATGATATGGTCTACAGTGTGAGGGAAGCAAGGAGTGTGTGCCGAGACAGGGTTTTGTAGAATTTCATTAGCTCTGCTTTCCCCCGAAGTAAAAGGCGTGTTGACTCGTTAGTTAGTTAGTTAGTTGGTTGGTTGGTTATCTCTTTTAAAGTTTCTCACTTAATTTCCCCACTTTCAGAAAAGACTTGAATCGTGTTCCCGCACAATATGCTAACTTTCTTAATCTTTACTTGGTCCCCACAAAGTCACTTCATATTATTATTGCGCTGAAATTTCCTGTTGTTGTCTATTTCTTCAAATTTTCTTTTAAGAAGCCGCCGAAGTTGCCCTATGGCCGAAGAAATTATAGAGGATCAGTAAACGATGCAAAAAATCCTAAAATATTGTGTAAATATTATTTATAAATTAATAAAAAATCACTTTGTATTCACCAATTTATTAATATATATATCAACATGTTTCGAAAGCGATGCTTTTTTTTTGAAATTATTGTCCAACATTAAGGAGAAAGCTTTTAAATATTGTAAGAGTCACACATGGAGAGCCAACAAAGGCATTATCTACTACGGACAGATACTAAGAGCGTCTACTCGTATAATATAATGACAAACTTCACGCGTATATTTTTCATTATTTTTTATTACTTTTTTCATTTTTCAAAACTTCTACAAATAACAACAATTAAACATTTTTAACATTTTCCTCATTTTTTTTAATCATATTGTTTTATAATGTAGGATAATAAAATTATTTTAAAATTTACTACCTCAGATCAGGATTAGCCTGGTGAGGTGGTTTATACCAAATCTTTTTATTTTAATTATATGCATATATGTATTTTTAAAATTATTTTATATATACATATCATTTGTTCATATAAATAAAGGTTTGCTGTTTTTACATATAAATAAAACCGGTTTACAATTAGACAAATTTGAAATTTAAAAAATCAGAAATAGCGTTAATAGTGAATTAAATATAATTAATAATCTTCTTTTTTTAAATATCTATGTCATGAGTTTATTTATATATTAATATTGATAGTAAAATTAATTTATTTTTTTGATTTTAAATACAAATTTGTTATTTAATGTTTTATAATGATTTTTTTTATTAAGTTTTTTGATTTATTACTTACCCACTTTAATCAATTTCGTTTATGTTTATAATTTGTCTATTCTTACATTATTGTGTTCTATGTTTATCATTTGTCTATTTATATTAAATAATTTTAGTTACTTTACTAATGGTATATAAAATGCAGCGTGGATTTTGAAAATGACCTTGAACGCCGAACAGCTGTCACTAAAATAAAAAAAAATGAAATGCTCGCAGAACTTACAAATGACTTTATTAAATTTGATTTTCATTAAAACTCAAAAAAAATTATTATAGGACAGTGTAATCACATTTTGATGGAATGATAAAATATAAATATCTAATTAACTAATAGCCATCTTTAAATAAATATTTCATCATTGAACTGCTTCCTCTGTGATTTTATGATATGGTAAGGTCGTCCTAGCCAAGCCTCTTGCCTTTTAATTAAAGACGGTATTTGGTCTCAGACTAAATAATTTTTTTTTTTTTTGATTTTACGGATTCTTTCGTAATCCTCTAACTAGCTGGGGCTTATACAAATACCCCTCATGTGTTCTGGTTAACTAGTACTCCGGCCACTTTGGCCTTATTACTATTACCATCTGATGGTTTTATTTAAATTGACTGAATTTATTAATTACATTTCATGACTTTTAGGGAAAAGATCTTAACTGGATAAAAAAACCTAAACAAAACTGGGAAAGACAAACATTTAGTTCTGAACTATTTACTGTTGTTTACTTTTAATTTTACTGAAGTTAAGTATTTCAATACTTTACATTTCAGGTACTTCAATACTTTACATTTCATTGTATTTCATCTATTTCATTTTTTCCGGTGTTAGTCCTCTTCTTTTTTGGTGAGTCGTCGTCTTCTATTTTCCTAGTCCGGGTGTGCGGGATTGCACCGGACCCAAGCCGGTGGTGGCCGCACGCGGGTGTCCGTGTGGATGGTGACCGGGTGGACACCCGCGCTGGGGGTGTCCGTATTGGTGACGGTGGTGCCCATATCGGTGGTGTCCGCGCGTGGGTCGGGGCCGGGGGGCGCGTCGAGATCGGGGGGCGCGTCGGAGTCCGTGTCGTCTTCGGTGTCGGAGTCCTCGTAGAGCTCCAGAATAATGTGTTTCGGCATCCTGTGCTTGTAGCGGAACGGGAGATCGTCAGGTGAATTGTATGCGCCCAGTTCTTTCACGAGTGGATTTTCGGGATTTAAGGTGTTGTAAAATCTCGTCGTCAGTTGGTGAGAGTATTCTTCGAGTGTGGGAATTTCCTGTTGTTCTTGTAGGATCTTGAGGTTTGTGTACATAGGTGTATTGTACGTAATCTTTATACATTTGTTCTGAAGAGTTTGAATTTTCTTGTATGTAGATTTGGATATATTACTCCACACTGGAATGGAATAAGTTAGAACTGGGCGGATTTGACTCTGGTATAGTAAGAGTTTCTTCTTCTCAGCTAGTGGGCTTCTCCGATTGAAGATGGGGCTGATTGCTCCTATAGCTTGCTGCGCTTTGGTTCTGGCGTTTTCGATGTGGCTTTTCCAGTTTAGGCGGCTGTCCATGGTGAGGCCTAGGTATTTCACTTCGGGTTTCCACTCTAGTTGAGTTCCGCTCATGGTGATTTTCTCGTTCGGTGTCTTGTTTTTCAGCCTACGCGTGAAGGTGATGGCTTCGGTTTTGGCCTCGTTGAGTTTGAGGCGCCATTTTTTGTAGTAGTCTCCGATGGTGTTGAGACCCTCTTGTAGGTATTTCACGGCCAGTCTGGGCGCTACGGATGACGCGTATAGGCCCATGTCATCGGCCTCAGACTAAATAAAGGAGACTATGATATACCGACGTGGGTAGATCTTTACTATACCGACCATACTTAGTCTATACCGACAGAGGAAGATTCCTGATATACCCAGCTTTAAAATGAAGAATGGAGAGCCAAGTTTTCCGGGAGATTGTAGCGAAGTGCTGCTAGGATAGGATGAATAATTAAACCAATTATTTTAGTTGAGAAATAATTAATTCCCTATCATGCAACATGGAAATTGTATTAAACGGTAATTAACGTAGGAATAATTTAATATTATGTTATAAAACGCGCGCATGGGAGGGATTTCCACCTCAAAAACTCGGCGGAAAGATAATATATGTTTTAAGTTCATATCCAAAAGGCTGGAATATCGTTGATGTAATTTAAATCATACGCTATGCCTATCTCATCTCTAGGTGTGCTGTGCGGAGGGTCTTCGAAAGGAATTAACCTTCAGTCTTCAAAAGTCCAATATTGTCATCAAGTCATCAATATTGTCAAAAACCACCGCGAAAATGATACTTATAGTCCCTCTAAGAAATCTTCAAAAATCTTAAGATTATGTCAATAAAACAAATATACTCTAAAACAACACTACTATACATTCATAAATACAACAAAACAAAAATATACATATTAGAAACACTAGATCTCAGAGTAAACAAAAAACCAACAAGGAACCACAAACACAACATTTGAACAAAAAAAAGTTCTTATACTATGGTACTACACTCTACAACAATAACCCACTATCCTTTAAAAATCACAAGAACCATAATAAATTTAAAAATAAAATGAAACACTGGATACGTTACATAGGGAGATCTGAAACAGAAAATATACTAACATCAAATGCAGACTAACACCGAAACCACTCAACTGCACTTAAAACACCTCACCTTACCAATGATTTTTAGTTTTTTTCATCAACCACATCAATTTAATATAATGTTATTTATTATTTCGTAAATGAAATTCGCAGCACGGGAAATCTCGGGAATGATGCTATTATTTGTTATAGAAAAAGAAGATAATGAAACATTATTGTCATTATTAACGTAATGTTCTTATTAAAATATCATGAAACCATTTCCCGGTAAGAGTAGGCTAAGATGATGGCATATAATACGATGTTCTCTCTGTCTTATCGTCTTATCAAACATTCCTCGCGCAATTCACACTCTTTTGGTCTCCGGCGACATACATCTTTTTATTTAAATTCACTTAACGTTATGAAAAATCAATATCAATTGGACAGTCAAGGTTTGGGTGGGGGGTATGTTGTGATGCTGAATGGTAATGGTAGAGAAATGAGAAAGATAAGAGGAAGGTGAGGAAGCACCTGGCTGGGGAAGATCTGGTTACCAAACAGACTAAAGCCGTTTCTATATCAAAGTTTTATTAAAGAAAAATGAAACTCCCATAAGGCGTCAGCCAAAATCTATTTAAAACAAAAGTAAACAGAATCGATTCGATTATGTTCAAATTCATCGAAAATAGAGTAAAAATAATTTGCAAATGTGTAAATTACTTTTACTCTACATTATTTTATTTGAGATTTTCGATAGCAAATATTTACAGTTACAAATATTTATAATTATTTACAATATCGCGGACTATAAAAAATTAAAATTTTTCTGTTAATCACTACATGTAGGTACACTATGTTACTACTTCACTATGTTAATTAGGTATGCAACTGAACCATTGCACGATATGACTAATGATATATAATGCAATATCTGTAAGAAGTTCGAATACGTTTTAGTATGGAAACAAATGGAGCTGTTCTGATGTGTGAATTAGTAATACGTGTAATAATTATGCATGGTCATTGTTTTGCACTGTACGAGGTGTGTTCAAAAGAAAAGGTTAATTTTGAATTTTCGCGGGCTGAAAATCGAAGAACACACAAAAACGTGACTAACCTTTCCAGTTGTCAAAAACAAAACACTAATCCAAAATGGCTGATAATGCTAACATATGATAAACATATGTGTACCAACATAACAAAAAAAAATCACTAATCGAATGCACACAAATGAAATTTAAAATTCACCTTTTCTTTTCAACACACCTCGTATTTACAGGGCAAGGCACAAAAAAATAAAACATTACTGGTAAAATTCAAATGTTTACCCTGTCAAGAAATTGTTTAAAGGCATGTTTAACAAAAAATCTGTTTATACTTAAAACGGTCGTGTAAAATACCTTTTTTTTCAACACAACTAACTAACTAACCATCACGCCATTTTCCCAGGACGGACCGCCAACAACTCGATCTTGGCATATGGTACACTTCGTGCTTCATTCATTTTCATATAACGTCTCAACAATATAATTTAAAATAAAATCTACATATAGACAGGCGAAATGTTTCTTTTTATTATCTTTGTTACGATATTATAATACTTACACTAAATATAAATGTCCTTTAAACAGCATTTAGTTATATATTGCGGGTTTTGGGAATAACATGATGAGTGCAAAACGGTATGTAAATATGTTGTAATCTTTGGTCGTGTTTTGATCAAACTAACCGTTATGGTTGTTCATCACATATCACATGATCATGGTGTTAGGATGTTTTTAAAATAAATTCAGATATCAGGATTTTACCAATCGAAAATTAATTTATTTATTCTTAGATTTAAAAAAAAAACAAATAAAAAAACATTAGCCACTAACCTCACTAGGACAGTCCTGTTTTGAGATGAGCGGCTTTACAATTTTAGTGAAACGATATATTATGAAAAAACTTAAGAAGAAAAAATAACAACAAAGTTATTCTATAAAATCTACGGTAAATCTTCGAGTTGGACTGTACATTTATAGATTACAACAATAATAATTTCATTGTATCCCAAATAACTATCATAAAGTATCTGTGCTCCAATTACCCACAATCATAGGGTGATCATATTTTTGTTAAGAAGAAGTAGTGAGTAAATAATAGTAGGTAAATAATAATAAGTAAATAATAATCGGTAAATAGTAATAAGTAAATAATAATACATGAGTAAGAAAAAATTGAATAGGAATAAGGAAACAATAATCAGTAAATAGTAATAAGCGTATAATAACACATAAACATAAATAAGTGTATATTAATAAGTATATAAAAATAAAGATATGTAGATAATAAAAATAAATAGTAATAAGCATATAGTAAAAAAAAAATAATAATAGGTAGGTAAAAAATAAGTAAATAGTAATAAGTAAGTAATACTAAGTAAATAATGACGGTAATACCGAGCATTCATAAGGTTTCAACACTGATTACAACATAACACGGATAAAGCGAAATCACCACTCTCAGCGAACATAGACAAATAGATATGTGCCAGAATCCGTATTTTTATATTTAATAGATTAATAAAAACTGCAGTTATCAGGTTATACTATATTATGTACGTATATGATTCAATAAAAAAATCTATCGTTGTCCATTTCAGGTTTGCATGTTTTTCCCTAGCCCGTGCTAGGCCAGGCCTGTCATACATTATACACCAAAAGCGCATGTTTTCGAAAAGTTCAATAAATTGCCAGTAATTGAATAAAATTACTTTACTAGACGCTCACGCTAGTGACATCGACTATAAATCACCGGCTTCCTCTTCAGGGACTTTTAGTAAGAATTTTGTAAATGAAACAGTGACATCAAGAAAGTCGTCTGACTACTGGCTGGTTGGACCAGTAGCGTCCCTATTTATAGGGATAAATTGTACAGATTCTATACTTGCTATTATTAACATTTATTCTCATCTCTACAGAAATGCGTGGGATACCTACTAAAGGAACAAAGGATCAAAGATATTTGCTTATGAGTCATTGGGCCGAAAATTATTACTTGTGAGAATAATTCAATCTTGAGAGCTATACGTGTATGGTGTAGTTTCCCCTTATTAAATGGATTTCAATTAATAAAGGACCTCATCAAATATGAATTATGTAGACATGTGAGAGAACTATAAATAAACACAATTCCTTAATTATTTATGTAATAAGACTGTTGTCTCATACAATTATTTTACTTAAATACTTTTTTAAACAATTTTGAAATCGTGCAAATAAACACCTCCACGTATGTTACTGAAGCCAAAATTAATATCTGAAAAAAAATCAGTAACTGAAAACTTAAATGAAAATATGTAATTGAAATTTGATACTGTAACCTAAAACAATTAAATCTGAAACTGAAATCTAAAACTGACATCTGAAACTGAAATATGAAACTGAAACTGAAATCTGAAATTGAAAATAAAAACTCAAATCTGAAATTTTAATCTTAAACTGAAATCCGAAACTAAAAACTGAAACTAAAATCCGAAACTGAAATCTGAAACTGAAATCTGAAACTGAAATTTGAAACTGAAATCTGAAACTGAATAATAATAGTGGGTTAATACACGCTGCCTATTGCAACACGTGCTGACTATTGTGCTTATAATTTTAGTTTGAATTTTTATTTTATTTATTTATTTCATAATCTTTTACAAAAGTTGCAAAAAATGTGACCTTACTGGGGTACCCCGTTCTAAGGTCCCATTGTACATGGTTTTATGTATGGATTATAAATTAGGCCAAGTTTTTTAATTAAGTTTTCGTAATTATGTTAAAAGGAAACCAGAGGAAAATTGTAATGCAATAAATTAATAAAAAAATTTAAATCTTGGAGAAAACATCCCTTGACCGTTTAACTCTGTTAGGTTGCAACATCATGTCTATATTCTTCCTTCCCATGTCCATAAGGAATGATGACACGGGATAAATGCTAAATGCTATATTTTCTTACGTTATTCCTGACTACCCAAACTACCCGACTTCGTCCGAGTGTCAATTTTTCGTCTTCTTTCTTTAAATAATATACGGAACGAAACATCCATTTGTCATTTTACATATTTTTCACGGTTTAACAGATATTTCAATGTTTCAATGCTCATGACGGATATTGTATTTACCTGAAAATTTCAGGACTGAGACTATACGAATTTCGTTGGTCATTTTGAATTCCTGGTGCTTCATGGATAAAAACGTATTTGAGATAAGTCACACCGATAATTAATATCCAATATTTTTATTGTAATTTTTCGTCCAGTTTCCATGTGGATTGTGTTTTTCTATGGAATTTTCCATAGAAAAAGACAACTCATACACCTGAAGTCCACATGGTATATATTAACTAACCAACTAACTAAATAAAAATCACGCTGTTTCTCCGCAGGGGTAGGCAGAGACTCGATATTGGCATACACTTCTTGCTTCATTCACATTCATACAACCTCTCATATATTCTCTTCTGTAATTCCGACTTCTGACATGGCCCGACTCAACTATTTAATTTACTTGATGGTACCATGTCTTCCTCGGACGTCCCCGGCTTCTTCTATTCCCATTCTCGTCATATATTTTCCTTACACTCCTTTCTTCGTTCAGTCGCTCTAAATGCCCAAACCATTTAAGTGTCCCTTTCTCAATCGTACTTATTACGCTTTTATCAGACTATATTTTTCACACGATCATACATGATTTTACCACACATCGCCTCAGTGATATCATTTCAACACCATTCAGTCAACTTTCACTCATCCTCTGCCAGTTCCATGTCTCACTGCCATACATCAGGGTTGGTATCAGTACTCCTTTGTGGACTGCTAGCTTCGCTTCATTGGACAACTTTTTTGTTAGCCGCAATTGCCATCAGTCCTCCCCTCCGTTAATGAAGTTTCCTGCGTTCGCCCTTCTTTCAACATCCATATCAGTCTTTCCATCGCTCGTAAACATACTTTCCAAATAAACAAACTCGTCGACCTGCTCCAAGTATTTATCATTAACAACAGTATTTCAAACTGTTTTCGTACTCTCTCTATCAAATCATCATTTGTTCATTCTTCATACATAATTCGTTCATCCTAGATACGTGGGACTCTAGATCTTCCATAGTGTTAGCAATCAGCACCGCATCATCAGCGTACAACAGGCAACATACTTTTAGATTACTCATTTTCGCGCCCAAGCCCACGTTTATATCAAAAGTACCAATATAGAAATCAAAAACCTGTTTTATTTATTAGCTATTTGAAACATAATTTAAAAAAAATCTGATTTATACTAAAGATTGTTATATAAAATTATACGTACAATGCACTGGTATGAGAAATATACGAGTATTACTGTAAATAGAAAATGTTAGTCATTCAAATTTGTATCAGCTGTGGCTTGGACCTATTTGATATCCAACGACACATTTATAAAGAAAAAATTTCAATATTTTAGCCTGCATAGCTGAAAACAATTCTTATAAAGTAATTCCGTCACCACCGTCCACCGGGGGCGTAGCTCAGATGGTAGAGCGCTCGCTTAGCATGTGAGAGGTACCGGGATCGATACCCGGCGCCTCCAAGTTTTTTAATTTTTTTTTAATAAAAATATCCTTTTTTATAATATTATTGCTTAAGATTATTATAAATTTTACTAACGTTCTTAGCGACGACCGCAATTTTTCTCTTGGAGATGTTCTTTCATTCAGCTGAAAATAATATATTTGGTAAACGATGAATTATTACTTCCTATTCTTTAACTAATTAGGTTCAGACAGATGCAGAAAAATATACTTACCTGGCAGGTCGCTTCAGATGAACACAGTTTTATTAGAAAATTTAAGTATAGAGATGAAAGTTTTACAGTTGCTATTTTATCCTCCTTTTCTATTGATGTTACATTTATTAGAAGATTGGTGGCACAAGAAGAGTTGGTATTTATTGAAATATTTATAATTTTTAGGACTGAAAAATATTTATAAAATTACTTTAAAGAGAGAAAGAAGCTTTTATTAGATATTAACATTTTAAAAATTTATTTTTACACTTTTAGTTATTTACAGTGTTGCGAGCTGTGGACGTGAATTTTTAAACTTTTTCTATTTAATGACTTTAGGTAAACACTAACCGCCTGGTCTAGCTAAGCAATTTATGGATACGATTGTCTGAAAAGATGAGTTTTATGAATATAGGGGTTAATTTCGAATCTTTTACATTAATCAAAATAAACTGTAGCGAGTGACCATATTTATGTTTTTTTTTTCAATAATTGCAAATTCGTTTTGTAGCATCATTTAAATTTAAATAGTAAAAATTATTTTGTTTGAACCACAATTTTTATAAATAACTATCAACATAATTGAAAATTCCTTCGTGAGCACACAATTTTATTATATTTTTAACTAATCAAGGATAAAGATATTTAGTAATGATTGAAACTTTTTTGATGTAGACTTCTGGAAATTTAGGAGCATTTAAGACGTCTAAGTAATAATATTTATTATTCTGAATTTGCCTACAATATTTTAGAAAAAAAATATTCTTAAGAAGGTTTAAAAATTTTACGTAAAAATACAATTGGTTTACAATTTTTTATTTACAATTTTCAGAAATTAGGAAAAATTATTAATAGTCACTTTAATATTATTAACCGTTTTAGTTAGCACTTATTTTGCAAGTATGATTATAAATTGCCTCAGATATTCTGTGTTTTTAAATAAATAAAAAAGTATGGTATTCATTAAAAATTATTAAATTCATTAATAACTTGGACAATCAACCAATTTTCATGATTTTTGTTTTGAAATTATTTAAGTGAAGAATAAAATTTTACGAATATTATAGTTCATATTAAAAAAACTCCACATTTACAAGTACAAAAAATATAAAAAATATAAGATTTTTTCACTTCACAGTTGTGTTTTCCCGTGGTCCATGTAGTCCCATATTATGGCGAGTGCATGTGAGATTAGATCGCCTTACATCATTTGCTTTGCTGCACACATTCATTTATGGGAACAAAGGTCTCGTCGTCTGTAGTGCCGCTGTCATTTGATAAATTACGAGCATCCGCAATAGAACTAACTTCCGAAATGCTGAAAAATATCGGTTCACTTTAGGGTGTATTTATTTAACAGGATAAACAATAAATACAGTTATCAAGATACGCGCCAACCGCAATATACCACGCTCAAATTGAACACGTGATCTCCCGACAATAAGCACACTGAAAATTGCAGCGCTATAGCGCTGCGTCTCAATTTACGTAACCGAAGCTTATAGAGCGATGGCGCTGGGTCAATACTAATAAAATACCAATACAATACTAATACAATACTAATACAATACTAATACAATACTAATACAATACTAATACAATACTAATACAATACTAATACAATACTAATAAAATACTAATAGAATATTAATACAATATTAACATTATACTAATTTATGTGACAATGTATGTTTATATTAGAACATATTAAGTTAAATTTGATTTTATCCAATGACGATTCTTTCTCGTAAATTCCATCATAATAACACGCAGCTGCGGAAATATTCCAGGAAAATTAAAATCATATTGGGGATGTGCACCGATCTCATAATTGGTACAACCCGCTGTAATGGCTTTCGGTTTACTTAGCTGCAAAATATTCATTGCGTGATTGGCTTTCGGCGGGAATTGTGTATAAAACGGATTAAGCCAATTTAAAAAGCTTTTGAGAATGGGGTTTCAAATTTGATCCTGAATATTTTTCGATAGTAGCGTACTGTAATAAGGAACTCCAGGACATTTAAAAAAAAATTGTTTCATCAATAATCACGTTCAAACTTGAAAAGCAGAATATTTATTTTTTTTTTAGAAAGTGAGATTTCGTAGTTATAATAAGGATCAAAGTTTCAATTTTTAAAAACCCCCCAAAACGCTCCAAATCTATGGTCGGTTGGTTTTGATCAATTTTGAGATTAGAATTTCAAAGTCAAAACAAGGATGAGCTTTACCGTGCATAATTTTATATTCTATTCATGGTAAACCATAACTAAACACAAGTAATAACATTTTGCACTTTCTTAGAAACTTTAACTCGAAGAATAATAATAGTATTGAGCATATTGTATTAATTGCATCATTTATATAGGTTGAATATCGCAAAAATTGAGCATGTTTTTGCAATATTATCTATTATTATCTATACGTACTAATTATCTATTGACTTCGATATTTTATCCAAACTATATAATAACTATATTTATTCAGGAACAATCTTGTTCACAATAATCTTCTCTATATATAAAAATGAATATTTGTCTGCATTTGACGGCCTCCATGGTCGAGGGGTAAGGCTCTCGACTACGAATCCGAAGGTCGCGGGTTCAAATCCCGGCGTGCGCAAGTAATTTTTATTTAATTAATTTGTGTTGTTTCACAATTAATTCATTTAAAAATAATATATGGTATATTTGCGCACGTTCCAGAGTGGAAGATACTCTCAGTATCGCCCTGGTGAAAGACCACCATTCAGAATTGAAACGTTGCTTGAAATGGCTTTTAGCCGTGTTTGGTGACCAGATCTGAATAGCCAGGTATTCCCAACCTTCCTCTTCCCCTTCTCCTTCCCCTCCCCAATACCTTCAGCCTCACAACATTCCCCAATTGGTAATGTCATAGTCTCACTGGCTCCAGACGGTTGGGAGCAGTTGGGACTCTTGTGAGGTATTCATATATAAAAAAAAAATATATACCACTCTGGTTAGCCACAGATTACATATTCAAAAGAAGAAGGTTTGTTTGGGTAGAATATTAAAAAAAATGGAAAACACGAGTAAGTACGTAGAACCTTTTTATTTAAATAAAATTTTTGGAATGAAATAAAATTTTCAAATGAATGTTTCTTTGTTTAGAGATAGTTACTTTCGCTGTCAAATCAACTATGGCACCCAAATGACAAGCAATAATTTACAACTTCATAACTTTATTCCAAAAAAATAAACAATCCCAAGCAAGACCGAGTACACGTCAGCTAGTATTATATAAATATGTCAACGATTGAGTGGTCAAAACAATTTTTTTTGCTTACATTATTTTTCAACTTTTAATTGCTTCCTTTGCAATACATAATTAAAATGCCTTCGATTGCAAAACAGGTATTAATTTACATCATTATGTATTCAAAATTTAGTGCATAATAGCAAGTTACTTCAAAAATTCTTAAATAGACATTTAAATAAAACTTTTTATCTTATAACTTTTAAAATACATGTGAGTATGAAAATAAAAAAAACGTATGCAAGAAGTTTTACAACTTATTAAGCGCTTTTTTTTGTTTTTTTTTTCACTAAAACGGCGTACACTAATTATACAAATATTATTATTAGATTAAATAAAATCCGTCACATGAGTCAAATTTGTCAAATTTGTAATACATCTTTTACGGAATATCGTTATATTTAACAAACTTGCAAACTAACGTCGTTTCTCCGCAGGGGTAAGCAAAGAGGACGGACCGCCAAACAATTCGGCCTTAGCATATACCTCTTGCTTCATTCACATTCACACATCGTCTCACACATTTTCTTCTCCTATTTTGACATCAATTTTAATGAAAGGCAAACATTTCCATTGATTGTTTTTGTAAAAAAAAAAAAAATTATTTGGTACATACTGTACATGGAGAGGCTACGGTAATGGCGAAACCCGGTCGGCAAAAGTACGTACCAAATAAAAGTGATGTAAACAAAGTAATTGTTTTATTTTTTAAATTATAATGTCAGATCTTCACAGGTTCAAAACTGCTTTTAATCCACCGCCTTGAACGCCGAAATAGCTGTCAAAATAATAAAAACTAAAAATACGAGGTGTGTTCAAAAGAAAAGGTGAATTTTGAATTTTCGTGGGCTGTGTACATTATAGATTATCGATTTTTTTTGTTGTTATGTTGGTACACATATGTTTATCATATATTAGCATTATCAGCCATTTTGGATCAGTGGTTTGTTTTTGACAACTGGAAAGGTTAGTCGCGTTGTTTTTTCTTCGATTTTTTACAAAAAAAAATTTTTGTAAAAATCGAAAAACATTGATTTTTTGGATTTTTTGAAGAAATAAGGACATAGGAAACAAAGCAAATCAAAAATTTCACTTTAATCGGACTGATGATGCCCCAGAAAACGGATATCAAGTTCCGACCAAAACTAGGAAATTCCTCCATAGGATTGACAATTATTAACAATTTTTTTTTGAAGAAAGCTGATGAGGACATAGAAAATAAAGCGAATCTAAAATTTCACTTCCATCGGACTGACGATGCTTCAGAAAACGAACCTAAATAAAAAATCGAAGAACACCCAAAAACGTGACTAACCTTTCCAGTTGTCAAAAACAAACCACTGATCCAAAATGGCTGATAATGCTAACATACGATAAACATATGTGTACCAACATAACAAAAAAAAATCGATTATCGAATGTACACATCCCGCGAAAATACAAAATTCACATTTTCTTTTCAACACACCTCGTACTCGCAGAACTTATTAATAACATTGTTAAATTCGATTTACATTAAATTAAAAAAAAAAAAAACATTTCCATGTTACAAATAACCTGAAAATATTTGAAAATCTCCTTCTACCATCAAAGTTAGCGAAAGTTGTTGCTTGTGTCGTGATGTTTTAGATAGCCGAGGAATTGTACCTACGACGCCTGGATTAGACAAAAAATCTAAGTAATTAATAAATTGTCCACAAAATATGCAATTTATTATTAACGTAAGTTGACAAATTAATTTGAATAATGTCAGAGAGGTAGATACTGACACTAGTTGTAACTGAAACGTTGCTATCTATGTTCGGCGATCAGATCAGACGAGTTAGAATGCCACAATCATCTTCTTTTAAACTGATTACAAGCTCTTTCATCGTCATTACAAATATTAGAAACCATAAAAGATTCTCACTTTCCTATGACCTGTCACCGGACTTAAAATGCAACAACTTCCAATTCTCATCTACTAACCTTTGAGAAAGTATTTAAAAAAATCAAAATGGACGTAATCATACTTTCACATCCATTGAATTTTTGTTTGAAACATCTTTGTTGATGGCACTAAGCGAAAAAATCGTATTACTATTAAGTGATATTACAGTTTGCATTGTGGAAAGGTAAGCCCCTTCGGTAAAGTGTCATTAGTAGGTACTAAGGTAACTTGCTTCACAGGCCAACGGTAAATTTATCAACTTGGTTTGTACCTGCTTGAATGGGGAAAGGAACATGTGGATCTCGAAACAAAAAAATCATATCAAATAAAAATAGTCCTAGTTTGTTATGCATCCCAATTGTATTCGTTCACATGCTTTATATTCCCTAAATAACTATGTACCTACACTAATGCCTCTCATTAAAACAACAGTTTTGTATATTTATGACGTTTTAAAACAATTATAAACATGTCATCGAAATATTAACTGTTAGGCCGATGAACCATGTACATTCCGATTTGAGGTTATCCTTGACATTCGAGTTTGACAGTTTATTAGTAAACAAAGAATAAAGCCCAAAGTAAAAAAAATAAATCGTTTTTATCTTATATTTTTAATTTTGATCTGTGAATAAGATTTAAAAAAAAAACCTCTAATATAGGGTTATTTCGATAAACAAATTTTAGAAATACATACAAATCGCATTTAAACGTAATTGTCTTCTTTTAAGTAGAATCATCTACTTTTGGAGAGTACAATTGATTTCTGAACAACGTTTGGTTTAAGTAAAAAATATGCACTTGACCCATTTTGCTTTTTTGAACTTTGATTTACCTATGAGACATCTTTGTATTGTTCATTTAAAACATTTTAAATGAACAATAGTTCGTGTAATGAACGTCGCAGCGCCCTCATTTTTGTATACTTTTAAATGTCAGACTATACTGGGAAGCGTTACACTGTTATTCAATAATAAAATCAGCGTAATACTTTATTATTTTTAAATTGTTGTGCCGTACAAAACAGTCCTCCTGGTTTCAAGGAAAACTGTGCTATTTGAAATAAATTGAATATGGACACATATTAGATATATATATATATGTACACAATGAAAAATTTAAGAGCGGAATTAGTTGAAGAACACAATTATGCCCGTTAATTACCGATAAACTAATATACTAAAAACATAAATAATACAGACCGGGTTATCAGAAAAAGGTTATTTATGTCATAACAAAACGAATTCACTTCAGTGTATCATGAAATGATAACGATTTAAAAAATAATAATTCAATAAAGAGTTAAAATGTTGCAAAACTTACGTCTTCTATAAGTATCCATTTTTAAATTATGACAGCTACTTAACAAATAGCATATCTACATCGAGATATACCTAGGTAAATAATTTAAGTTTTTTTTCCATTTCAGTGTTGGCCTGCCAATGGAATCGTGTCAAAAAAATTCCAGGAGTAAACATATGGCTAAAAAATAACGTAGACCTTTACTCCACACTTTAGATATCGTAACTTACAAAATATTAAATAAAGTACTACTTTCTTCACAGCTGATAAAAATACCTAGACCACATTAAGTAGTGTTTTGATTAGCTACAAACATACACTAACAAAAGCAATAAATTGCTATAATCAATAAATCCACCAAGAAGCAAACAAAAGGTATCCGACCGCTGCTATTTCGGCGTTCCATATTCGCGCTTGCATTTCTCCCGCCTCGAGCAGTCCGCTTTCTCCGACTCCTTTCTCTTTCATTCCCAAACCGCGCACGCGCAATCGCCATTTCTCCGTCATTCGAGCTGCGCGCGCCGCTCGGCAGCCGCCATGACTGAATTTCGCGAGCCGCCTGTAAACATAACCTAGTCGAAACTTTCTTCCACCGACAGCATTATTATATTATTTAACTTATCGTGTCGCGCACTTGATACTTAACGTTATCGTCGATAACTTTGATCCCGATAACACGGACTGAGTGCCACCGGTCAGTCTTCATTAATCATTTAACGCAAACAGTTCGCTTTCGCGCCGTGAAAATGGCTTTTTCTGGGCTGGAAAAGGTCGGAATAATATCGCTGGCTTTCTTCGGATGTATCGTGGTGAATAAGTTGTTAAGATTTATTTATAGGAACTACTTATCTCCGCGGGCGAGGAAGATTAATTTCAAGCAGCTCGGGCAATGGGCATGTGAGTATTTTTTTCTCCATTTGTTGACGTTTTAACACGTTTGTAATTAATTGTATTTTCTATTTGAGTGTGCGCAAAAAGAAGAAAAAATATTATAGCTCTCCATTGTATTTATCAGACATTTTAACCTTTTGTAAAGCATACAAATGTTATTAAGTACCTTCCGAATAATTAAATCGTCATCCTGTTTATTTTCTGTGACAATTCAATTTTTGTGTTAACCTTCGTATTGGACTGATCCCGATAATCTGTGAATATAATAATTATATATATACAAATCATCGTAAGTTTATATAATTGAAAATACACTTTGTATATACCACTTTACTTAAAATATATAAATATTTCTACATGTTTCGATAGCAATGCTATCATCTTCAGGAATAAAAAAAAAAAATATATATATATTTTATCTTATTTAAAAAAGATTTTTTATTTTTATTTATTTATTTATTTATTTTTATTTTTTTTATTTTTTTTTTATTCCTGAAGATGATAGCATTGCTATCGAAACATGTAGAAATATTTATATATTTTAAGTAAAGTGGTATATACAAAGTGTATTTTCAATTATATAATTAATAATGATGCCACAAAGTTATCAAGCATTTCAAGAAATTATAAAAGAAGCATCGTAAGTTTGTTTGTTCGTCCTCGATTTTCTCGAAAATCACTCGACCGGTTTCGCTGAAAATAGCAAAGTTTGTTCTTATTAGTGCTGGAAAGGTTTAGAGAGCAGTTTGAATGAAATCCAATATGTAAAACTGTTGCTATGATGTTTTAAAATTAATATGAAAAACATTGAACCCGCCATATTTTATTTAGGTTAGCCCATAGATATAAAACTCTGGTTAGCCACAGATTGCATATTCAAAAGAAGAAAGTTTTTAATAGAATTTAATAGAGAGTAGAATATTGTGTTTCACTTGATCATACGATGTGTTTTTTCCAATGTTATCTTTTTAACGCTTTCTGAAAACTCAGTTCCGATGTACATTTATTGTCTATTACCTCGGTCTGACTTGTTTAATTCGATAATGCGGTCGATATTACGTGTTTAAGTACCGTTTTATCAGGAAAATACCTTATCAATAAATACTGGTGTTTAAATATCAACATGTTTCGGATGCGAAGCTTCCCTCATTTGGACACAATACTTAATATTATATTATAATATATTTTAATTAAGTAATTCAAAATTTGCTTTATTTACAACACTTTTATAAAAATAAATAAATATCTCTACATGTTTCGATAGCAATGCCATCATCCTCGGGAATATATTAATACATTAACAGTTTCAAACAGTTTGAAAATGGCCTTAGACACAGAAACAGCTGTCACAATAAAAACTGAAAATACTTGCAGAACTTAATAATAATATTATTAAATTTGATTTACCTTGAATTAAAAAAAAATTGCTTAACAATATTACCTACGCATATAATATCTGAATTTTTGCGAATTGTTTATTCATCTTGTGGTCGACTAAATACAATTTAAAGTTATTTATTGTTTATCCGATAGTCGTTATATTGTTTTAATTATATATACATACACCTTATTTCCCTTGTCTTATTCGGGTCAGGGACCCACCCGATCGACAAGGCGCCTCCGGGTGTCCCTAAACTGCCCTACGTCAATGGCGTCCATCAATAGTAGGTTCAGCCTCTCCTCGCAAAACCTCTGGAGTTACTTCTCCCACCTGTTGTTTTAGTCATTTTAAGAAATTTCTAAGTTATTATGACAACACGTTTACCACAAATGTAACTATTGTTAAATTTTGAGTCTGAATCAATACTCCGCGTTGGCCATAACGGGGCACAGATATTGTCGTTCCTAGAGCAATCACCATATGACATATTTAAGAGGTTTCTTAATTTCTTCCGGAACTCTTCGACTCTGCACAGTGTTACTGCAGTATCGGCATGGCTTGATCCAACAATTTAGAGTCCTTCATCTGTTTTTCTTAATCTTCCCTAACACAACAATTTTATCTTTGCATCGCCTCTTGTATGTTGGAAAGTATTGAAAGACACGTCTCTGACATATTGTTGGGACTGTATACGGTTTTGAGCTTTTTCAATTTTTTTTAAAAAATTTATTCCACACAGGAAGCCCTGAGGAAAATAATTTCCCTCGGGGCCTATGTCATCTTTGGGGCTGCTGTGTGCAGTGTTTTTTAAGGAAAGGAAGGAGATTTAGTTCTGGGAAAGAAAAATTATGAGGGGTCGGTAGGAATCTGGGGATCAGTGTGTCCAGGAGTGACGGACGTATGAATCCATTCTTCCCAGTGCAGTGCAAGGCGATGGGTCGAGAGTTCTCCATACGGCCCGTCATGCAGTGGGTAGGTAGACGCATCCGTCGCCAAGACCTGAAAATACCACATCTCATGAACCCGAGAACCCCTGCTAATTCACCAAACTTAGCGAACCACTTGGCGTGACCTATGGTAGAGGTGTTGGTTATCTAATGAATGGTTCCCGAGGTGGTGGTACTAATACCCGCCTCCCAAATTGAAAAGGTGCTTCGAGATGTGCACTCATTCTTGGGCAGATGTCTCGAGCACCAATCACCCTAACTTTATTCAGTCTTTAAAATTATAAAATTTTATTAAAAAAATATAATTTTATGGCCAAACAGGTCGCGAAACAGTTAATTATTCAAATCCAAGCGGCTTATTACCATCTTTTTGGATTTCAGTCGAAACAATGATTGTCTTTATTAATTATGACAATACGGTTTTATTACATACATCATCCGTCCAATAAAGCAAAATAGATTTAAAAATGCTATTATTATATCAAATATTCGATTTCTACTTCATCAACCTTCTGGCGTCCTGTTTTTAAAGTAAGCTCCTATCAAAAATGCGCAAAATTTTACCAATTCTTTTTTAGAATTTATTTATTTAAAAGTATGCAATACATATGCATTGTACTCCCAGGAAAAATTTCTTTTGGCCTTCAGCTGAGACGACACTTTGTATAGATCTGTACAATCACCACGAGCTAAACACGTCAATTGCACTGAATGAGTTTTATGATGTACTGGCTGATGTGTACCCGGCCTAGCTCAGGGTTTTTTTTTTAATAAATTTATAAAGTTGGGAATTCTAGCTCGTGGTTTGGGTGCCATAATGATTGATTTGACAGCAAAAGTAATGCCTTGTGATTGCTATCACTATCTCTAAGCAATGAATCAATTTGGAATTTTAATTTGATGTAATTTTAAATAAAAAAAAGGTTATGTTTTCCATTTTGAAAACATTCTACCCAAACAAACCTACTTTTTAATGTGTAATCTGTAGCTAACCAAAGTGACATGTCTATGGGCTAACTTCGATACAACATGGCGGGTTCAATGTTTTTCAAATTAATTTAAAAATATTATAGTAACAGTTTCAAAAAATGGATTTCAATCAAACTACTCTCTAAACCTTTGCGGTACTATAAGAACAAACTGTGCTATTTTCAGCGAAACCGGTTGAGTAATTTTCGAGAAAATCAAGGGCAGACAGACAGACAAACATTCATTTTTACATGTATTATTATAAATAACAAAATCAAATCACGTGGTGCGAAACATCTTGATATCGAATATACTATAAAATCTTTATTTATTCCTAGAAATATCATAAAAACATTTACGATTTAAGGACGTACGTTCGTATTTTTTTAAACATCTTTTGACCCTAGGAGATCGATAATTTTGTAATTGTGTATTCTTCGACTCTGTGATGAATGGGTTTAATCCCACATTATTTTTCTGTAATAAATGCTAAACCATAAAAGAACATTCCGACGTCTCAAAAGATAAATGCGTCAAAGCCAAATACGGATATTGATCGCAATGCGAACTTTGATAATAATCAAGCATTTTCTCATTGATAAAAATATTGAATTCGGGAGCCACCTCTGGCTGGAGCTCCAAAATATATGATAAACCTCTTTGATTCTGTGCAACGGAGGGCGTTCCGTCTGACTGCAAACCCGTTGTTAACAAACCGGTTGCCATCTCTAATGCATAGACGCAAAGCAGGTATGCTGAGTCTGTTCTGTAGGTATTTCAACGGAGCCTGCTCGAAGGAACTAGCAGTATTGAACCCCAATGCATCGGCGGTGCACGTACGTGAAACTCGACAGACACGAGCGGAACTCCCGTTCACAGTAGTTGATGTCGGTTTCGTGAGAACGGGTCGTTTTTTCGACTCATTTTGTGAAAGGCGGTTCGCATGTGGAACGAGGTTCTGGTATCCGTTTTTCATTCATCATATAATCCTGGATTTTTCAAGACCCGCATTAATAAATCCCTTTTTACACCCCTTCCTTGACCCGCCTCACAACGCTACCCGGTCGGGTAATGGTATTATAGTTTCCTTATCTTTACAACGTACAGGCAGGGGTGCTCTCGTAAGGTGTAAAATATTTTTTTTAATATATTTTGTCTTGTCAGTAAAATACAGATAAATAAGAAGTGAACGAGTGACATCAAAAAATACACATGCTTACGTACAAATATTTATATTTACTCTTTGGAATAACTTATTGAACCTTATTGAAGATAATATTAATAACTCTCAGAATGAATCATGAAATAGAAAAGACACAGAAACGTTAAAGGTAACGGTAACAGCTGGGACTCGAACCCAGGACCTCATGGTCTCTCCGGGACCTTGCGCTCAATCCACTGGGCTACACCTACCCCAATTCGCCCAGTCATTTTTATCGATATCTCATACTTCGATTTCTAGGAATAGTCAGTATCATCTTTAATTAATTCCGATATATTTTTGTCTGCTACCTTTTTTTATCATAACTATAAGATTCTACCCTAAATTATTTGCATCCTTTAGATAGTGTATAGTATATACCTATCCGACTTTTAATTATATAGGATATTTATTAACTTTTTCTACAAGGCTAAGATTAATATTCTATTTTTGGAATAACTTATAAGTAAGTAAGGAAGATAATTTTAACATTTCTCAAAATGAGATTTTCTGTGTTTCAATGATTGAAATACATATTTGTTTGTTTATAATGTGGTGGACAGAGAGATGCCATTTAAACGATTCTATTTTCTGAAGAATACAAGCAAAATAACAACAAATAGCAATGCAATGGTTTGATTTTCGATTAGATAATATAGTATTGAACTATTCCAAGCAGGAGTTTTGCTGTACCGGTAATTGTCTGGGGTTAATGCATTTGGGGACTTGAAACACCTGCTCTGAGGACGAAGGGATGTTCGTTTTATACAGCTGTTTTACACAGCAATGTTTTCTGACTTCAGAATTAATAGACTCGCCCTAAGTACGATTACGACGGCTTGTGGCAAATGTCACGTGATACCCATTTTGGCATCACCGCCGTCCACGTCTGTTTCGCGTGATTTTGACTGCGGTGAGAAAATTATAAATATTTATAAAAAGGGTCAAACTAAATATTTTAACGAAATATTCTGTGTCTGTAAACAAGCCAAACTTTTTAATTGGTTGGGTTTTACTTAAATTTACGGTACACCTAGCTCGCCCCTCGCTCTTCTAATTTTGGTTTCTTCCCCTTGCGTGTTAGTTGATCTCTGTGTATTGTTTGCTGATAGTGGCATTATATTCACTCGTATTAAAATGATCCATGCACTCATCCAAGCCTTGGTTAGATCTTACCATTTCCAATCTATTGTGATATTTGATCGATTTCAGAGATTCATATTTTTGTTAAAGCGTTTGGTTAAGTTATTCCTTGTGTATTTTTTTTTCATTTGATTTTGTATTCGTACACTTTAAAATATTGATCTGTTAGTTAGCATTATTTAGAACTACTTTTATCATTTAAAACAATCTCTGTATATAGAAATGAATGTTTTTCTGTCTGTCCTCGATTTTCTCTAAAATTGTTTCTCTGAAAATATCCCAGTTTGTTCTTATTAGTGCCGGGAAGGTTTAGAGAGTAGTTTGAATGAAATCCAATATGTAAAACTGTTGCTATAACGTTTTAAAATGAGTATGAAAAACATTGAACCCGCAATGTTATATTAAGGTTAGCCCATAGATATACCACTCTGGTTAGCCACAGATTACACATTCAAAGAAAAAAGGTTAGTTTGGGTAGAATATTTTCAAAATATAAAATACAAGTAGGTACTTACGTAGGAACTTTATTACTTAGAAATACTTTTAAAAACATAATTTTTAGAATTTTTTTTTTCAGATAAATGTTTCTTTGTTTACAGATATTAATAGTCGTCACAGTGTATTACTTTCGCTGTCAAATCAATTATGGGACCCAAACTACAAGCAAGAACTCCCAACTTCATAACTTTATTAAAAAAATATCCCGAGCAAGGGCGGGTACACATCGTCAGCTAGCGTTATATAAGAATAGAAACAATCCTTGAAAAGTAATTTCTTTGTGGCAATGATAAGAGGACAATAAACAAACTAAAAAAAGCTTTTCATATCACTGTCTGTATTTATAGTGTGAATCAGTTTTAAAATAAGCTTTCTTTCGTCTGGACAAAAGTTAAAATATTTTAGTTTATCTTTGGTCCTAACATAAGAGGGATTATTCGATAAGTGGCCGACAACTTAAATAAATACAGTTGCGTGAAACAAAGTATAAACCTTGAATCCAATTTATTACACGATACAAAATAAATTTCATGTTAAAATTTATAAATGATTTTGCGCAGGTAATTCACAGCTTATCGCACCTTGGAGTGAGGCAAATAACAAATCAAAGCGTTGAATGCTCGAATTGAATATTCCAATTTGTGTCGTTGGAATCTTTTTGACCGCCGATCATAAATATGTATTCAGGTGTAGAGGTTAAAGTATTCAGAATATGTTATTATAAAATGTATCATTCTAGTTAGTTCGATTATAGTCCATTGTGTAATGGATTGATTAGTTTCAATTGTATTTACATAGAATGACGCGGATACTCAACGTAGCTCAAAACGAACGGAATTTTTGCCTACTGATTTGCCTTTAACCGCCCGTCCTTTAGGTTATTATTAAAAAAAAGTAGATTAGATGTCGCAATAACAATACGTGTTTACAATATGCAAACTTGTATGGGAGAGACGAAAATACGCGAACACATCCGTTAACTTCGGCTCACCTCGAAATACTAAACGAGATGACGAAGAAACAAACTTGACTTATCCGAATGTTTTGTGGGTTTCGGGTATAGTTTTTTTGTACCTGAACGTACGGGATACGGCTTGCTGCGTTCGGGCGATAATATAGCGGCCGTATCACGTACGTTCGTATAGGTAGGTCGGTTAAGATCGAATTTAATTTAATGAATCGGAAACCCGCTGAGTAAAGTTGATTGGAATTCTGACTATGGTACACGGTGACCCGACAGTTGATCCTCTGACAGTTGATCCTTTGACAATTGCCCCCCCCCCCTTACAGTTGATCCCCCGACAATTGATCCCCCGACAGTTGATCCCCCCAACAGTTGATCCCTCGCACAGTTGTTCCTCTAAAAGCCTAAAAGATTATTTCTGTTTTTCATCCTCATTTGTAAATGAAGTATGCAGAGAGGATATAACAAAATACGTTTATATCTGCAGGCGGCTATTTATTAGTTTAGTGTTCAGGTCTTCATGCCAAACGGAACAAGAGGGAAAACATAACATTGAAACTTTCTGTTTACAGAAGTGCAGCATTTGGTCAGGTTTCATCACATCAATCTTTATTTAGCAAACACATTTTGATTGTATTAATAATGTGTATTTGAAATATGTAGTGAATAACACCGGATGGGAGATGCAACTTCACTTTCTCAATCTCTGGATTGACATTTCTGTCGTATTCGTGTCACCGCACACTTTCACATTTCGTATCGCCATTCCTTTTGTCATATTCGTCTTTCACTGATTCGTGGGTGAGAAACCTTTGTACTACATGCATCTCTCACAGTCTTACCGGAACTCACACAACCTAAAAATATTCTTTCAATATGCACATTTAGCTACCTCATTCGAAAATCATTCAAAATTAGGAAAGAAAAAGATTATCGACAAAAAAACCGCTTTAATATGGCGCAACTTTTATAAATATTACTGGATACAGTTGGACGATGAATTCTCCATTTTTGGACTATTGTTTTTATATAAAAGGATTTGTTGGGAAAATAATGAGAAAGTGGAAAGATAGTTTATGGTGTACCTGGTTAGGTTGGATTAGTCTCTATGTCTAGCTAAAGCCATACTTATACACCGTATCTTCAATAAGGAACTCCAATGAAAAATATAATGACTTTAACAATATACGAGTATATATACTCGTATATTCATTTAGATCAGCAAACGCCGATTTTGAATACGCAATTTTCATACGTAGAATTTATAAATCGTTATTTAAAAGTGAATAAAAATTCAGCTCATCAAAACATCGTGTTATGTTGATACCTTTGCATTTGGAACATATGACGTCACATGAGCATTCTGTCTTTAAATTAGTGTGAGAATTTTTTTCTTTATTTGTGTCAAAGTTTTAACTTAATATGGGTGACATTAAGCTATATATGGTATTTGTTCAATATAAACTATTGTTATTTATTATTCATGAAAGAAATTAAAAAAATCTTGATCAAACCTATTATCAATACGGAAATTATGATAATGTTATTGCTCAATACTAGTATTATTATTTGAAATAATGTTTCTAAAAAGGTACATAACTTTTTTACTTATGTTTAGTTACGGTTTATCATGAATAGAATATTTGACATTCTAACCTCAAAACTGATCAAAACCCACCGGACATAGGTTTGGAGCGTTTTGGCAGCCTTAGAAAAAGTGAGACTTTGAAAATTATTTTAACCATGAAAACTTAAAAAAAAAGAAATATGCTGGCATTTAAGTATGAACGTCATTATCGATAAAAAATGTTAAAAAAATTGAACTGGATTTCCTTATTATTCTGGAACAAGTTGAAAAATATATTACAGTCTTTTGCTTTTCTGGTTCCTGTACATATATACTTTTTTGTGGAAATGAAATATTTGTGCTATTAAATTACTTGTTAATTTTATTTATTTCTCCGTAATCGCTACAAATAATGATATTTGTTACAGTTGGAGTAATGATAATTTTTACACATCATGGTGTCTCTCTATGTATTGATGAATCGGCTTCCAGGTTCTTCCATTATCGATGTTGAATTAGACATATAATTTTAAAAGATAGGTTACTATCTATTACTTCCAAGAACATATGAAATTCTATAGTCAGTTGTTACTACTCTACCATAAAACCAAATTTGTTTAATAAAAACGGAACTGGTTCACAGGAATTAGATGAATTCATTCTGCTATATAAAAATAAAGATCGTAAGAAAGATCACAGAGCTCAAAAACCATATAATATACTTAGTCTTATCACCACAAAGTATTTTTTGGATTAGATAATGTCGGTCCAGTACTTATTGGCTTATCTTTTTAATATAATGATCCAGATTCGTGATAGAAGTCAAGTTACTTGGAGCGTGACGGTTGGCATGGTAACCTCGTTACGACGGGCTAAAATAAAGAGCGGTGCCAAAAATAGACAGAGACTAAAACTAAAGAAAGACTGTCTTGGTTGGAATAGGCCAAATTGACTTGATATTTTACAGTTAGTTTTTGAATGTAATGAATGTAAGTTCTTTAATAACAAATCAGGTCAAGTCACCTTATTTATAGACCTGATTCGTATTCGTATCCTCTTTGTATTGATCTGGTGAGACTGTTTTATGTTTCTAATCGACAATATTATATCACGTTTATAAGAAAAGCAGGTCTCTGGTGATAATGACCGATTTGAAAGTATGTTGCCTGTTGTATGCTCATGGTGCGGTGCTGATTGTGTGCTAAAACCATGTATGATCGTGTGAAAAATGTTGAGATTCATAAAGAATGATGTAACCGTAATGAGTAAGATTAAGAAAGGTACGCTAAAATGGTTTAGGCATGTAGAGCGAATGAACGAAGGGAGGAGTGTAAGAAGAATATATGACGCGAATGTGAATGGAATAAGAAGCCGGGGACGACCGATAAAGACATGGCAAGATCAAGTGAATCAAATACTTGAGTTGGGCCATGTCGGAAGTCGGAATAACAGGAGAAAATCTATGAGACGATGTATGAATGTGAATGAAGCAAGAAGTGTATGCTAAAATCGAGTCGTTTGGCGGTCCGTCCTTTCTGCCTACCCCTGCGGAAAAATGGCGTGGTGTGTAAGTAGTTAGCTAATGTGTCTGATATCATTGATAAGAAAGTAAACGTATTGTTGAGTAGTAGCAAGTACACAAAAAATCAGTTATAAAATTTTAAAGTATTTTTTCTTCATAATTATCGTGCAACTAATACATATTTTGTAATTTTTGTTAATATTGTTGAGTCCGTAAAGTATTTTTTTAATTACTTTGTCACCACCGCTTTATTGATATATACTCATACATATCAACATATTTCGAAAGTGATACTTTTCCTCATCAGGAATATATAGAATACTAAAAAATAATAATGTCAAGTATATACAAATGATAAACGTAGAACACAATAATGTAAGAATAGACAAATTATAATCATAAACAAAAATTGATTAAAGTAGGTAAGTAATTAATAAAACAAAAATATTATAAAACATTGAATAACAAATTTGTATTAGAAATTAAAGAAGAATTTATTTTCATTATAAATGTTAATATGAAAATAAATTCAAGAAATAGCTATTTTTAAAAAAAAAATTTGATTATTGATTATATTTAATTGACAATATTTTTTTGTTCACGTGTCCAGTTTTTCATTTTTGCTAACGCAAAAACATGTTTAAAATTTTTTTTGCTGTTTTGTTCGTGTGGAATTCTGTTAATTTAAAAAAAAATGTGTATGACCTTTCAAGTCTTCTGATATTGATTCTCCAGTACCTTCTGTTTAATGGCGACATTAAAATGAACTGTTCTAAATGTCAAACTACTTAAATAAAGCAACCGTCACACATTTTGAGATATTTTACATATTCTTCCCGTTGTTGAGTCTCCACTCGGAATTTATAATTTAATCTTTAATCATACTAAACATTAATTAAGGAATACTAAATTTTCATAAAATAATGCAAATCGCGCTTACGTTTGTACTTCCATTTATTGGTGCTTTGTTTTACTGTAAATATTTTAAGTAATGCATTGATTTAAAACATACAAGATGAACCCCTTTCAAAAAATAATACTTACTATTCTTTTGTTGCCCCTTTCTGTTGGAAGTCGGGAAATTTTTCACCCCGCAGACTGCAGCCTGGGAGAACTTTTATCAGTCACATTTGTATCAAAGTCGTGAGATTTGACGTTTTCCAGTACTACGTCATCATATCATATGACAAATGATTAATTATTATATCGTCTGGGCGCTATATTCTGGTATAGGATTCCGTCTCTTCCACATATGTTGTCCATCGTTTTCACTCAATAGTCCTTCATCTCCTGTGTGTAGTAAATCTCATCCTGCGATCTAGAATCTTCTTCCACGCAGTCAGTCTGCGTCCGCCTCTTCGTCGGTCTGCTTCTTGGTCACTTTCATGGGGGCACCCAAATGTTCAAGATGTTTGGTCTCCTATCATCTGGCACTCTTCCAACATATCCAGCTCATTGCAGTAAATGGGATGTACATAATTAGTTGTGAGTACGAATCAATGAAACATACGTATTCACAATATGCATTTTATTTAATTGAGACGATGATACTCTTACAATATTAGTGTGGATAGAACAGCCTCGAGATCAATGTCCTGTAATTAGTAATCTCTAATTCTTCCAAGGTGAAATTCAAGTGAGCCTCAAGAGCTCAAACCTCTACTTTTAACAAGGGGAAGATGAACCTATGCACGTGACATCCGTCGGTATCTCTGCAAGCTATTACACCAGTGAGCACTAGAGATATCTATGCATATATCACTGAATCTTTCAACGATGTATGATGGATAAATTAGATTTTTAAATTATTAATTTTTATCTTTATTTTAGCAACAAACAGTACATGTATAAAATGAGCGATGTACAAATTACAAGGTTTCAGAAAATTATTAGAAGGATCGATACCAATGACATGTCTCTATGAAATATCTAGCGAGTAGTTATATGCATTTTACCGGGCGGGGCTAGTACATACTAGGGAATGATACACGGTAAAGATAAAATGTGTATAGTGCATAAGTGTATGTACCTCTGTGTGCGCGTGTCTGTGTGTGTGTGTGAGCGTGTATCTGTGCCTATGTATCTGAATTTGTAGTGGTGAGTTGTGATTGCGCATTGATGTTTTGAGTAATATTTTACTAAAATGACGGTAGTGAGTCAAAAAGTATATCGAGATTTGAGATAGGACAAAGATTATTCACATGTATGTAGGAAATAATTGGTTGAATCGTTAATAACTTTGGATTTATCAATACAGCAGTATTTACATTGTAGATCTAACATCTGCCATGTGGTCATTTTTGATATGAAAGGGCTAATCTTGGTATTTTCAAATACGCTTTCGCCTTTGAATGAGAGCATTTATTGGTTTAAACGGAATCAAGTCATTCCAGGAACAGGGACGTTGCTTCTTATTAATATGCACGTTGAGCGGTTTTGGTCGTAATTCTCAATACGGTTACAAACATTTGTGCGGAGCTATAAAAGAAGGATTTTGGAGAGGCAATGGATTCTCTTTTAGAGAATATTACGTTTACGCAGTTACTGATTCAATGGTTTGATGTTTTAAAAAAAATGCTAAAAACTAAAACTAGAAAAGGATAGTATATTAAACTGCTGGGGATACAAATACAAAAATACGATTATAGTGTCTGGAGTATAAGTATTAGTGAATGTGAGGTGTGTTTTGTATATTCGACTCTGTTGCCAATTATTTGGAATGGTACTTACACGATGTTATTGCTCAATTTGTTAATGATACAAATTAAATATTTAGTTGTAATTTCGTGAAAGTCATCTATTTTACATTTGTACCTGCTGTGATGCGTTTTGCACCTGTGTGACCGTTGTAATGTGAATTTTTACAACATAATATGTGAAAGCCCATATAGGGCGGATATAATAAAATAAATAAATATAACACTATTTACCTTTTGGATGATGCGTACTTATATTACTTAACTTTCTGTCTAATTGATAATAAAATGCTACTGTTTTAACCTTTTTCCCAAGTTTTTACAATTTGTACATTTTTTTAATAAATAAAACTGAACTAGAAAGAGATAACATACTTTTTTTTAAATCGCATAAATCGCAAAGTCGTAAAACGTTTTTTTTTCTTCTAATAAGAGTTAGTTTTTATAATTAAAAGCAAACGAATATGTAATATCTATTACCCGTCTCAGAACAGACATCGTCTAGTGATGTGGATAGAGTACTTATAACTGCATCAATTACATGCCAATAAACACTCAGGTCGCCAGCAATTCCTTAAAAGTATACATACGCATTGTATTCCCTGTGGGATCACAAGCAGAACCTGCAGTACAGTTTTTAGAAACAAACATACTTAATATTTAAGATGCATAATTGCATTTGTAATAAAGACATATCACTGGTATATTATAATATAAGTATACAGAGATACTTATTATAAAGAAACACATCACTGGTACATTATATAGTTATACTTATTAAAGAGACACATGACAGCATTAATCCTTAAGGTATTCTTTCAAATAATAGAGTTTAACCATCTTACTTTGAGACCTTTCACATTGTATATGATTGTATATCCACGTATATGTATGTATATGCAAATTAAAAGTATAATCTTAAAATATTTATGAATAGAACTCACTAAGGTATATCAATATTAAATTAGTTTAAAATTACAGTTTTCAGATGCCTTTAGAAAGTTAAAAATAGATATAGTATTCAAAGAACATCATTTGGAAATGAATAGTATGTTCGGCCATTGAACTTCTGGCTGCCAATCTAGCGACCTCCACAGCGGAATAGTTCCATTGTCATAATTCGACTTCTTTCATAAATATTAATTTCGTTGTTTCACCCCGGAGCTGAATAATATTATTTCACGTATTTATATTTACCGAATAAATGGCGTTAAACTTTAAAATATTTATTTTTGAGGAAACTCACCGTTTCGCGCAGATTTTACTGTTAAAATTAACTTGCCGGTTAATGAGATAACTAGCATTTTAACAATAAATTAACGTAACATTAAGAATGATTTATTATGAATACATTTTTTTAAAAACTTTTAATGCTCCGTAAAACATCAGCTGTAAATCGAAACGGTTATTTATGAAATATTAGCTGATGTGTACCTGGCCTAGCTCGGGATTTTTTTTTTAATAAAGTTAGGAAGTTGTGAATTCTTTCTTGTCGTTTGGCTGACATAATTGATTTAATAGCGAAAGTAATGCCTTGTGACGACTATTACTATCCCTAAATATAGAAAAATTCATTTTAAAATTGTATTTCTATCCAAACATTTATTTTTGTAATAAAGTTCTTACGTAGGTACCTACATGTGTTTTCCATTTTGAAAATATTCTACCCAAACAAACCTTCTCATTTTGAATACGTAATCTGTGGCTAACCAGAGTGCTATATCTATGGGCTAGCATCAATACAATATGGCGGGTTCAATGCCTTTCATACAAATTATAAAACGTTATAGCAACAGTTTTACATATTGGATTTCATTCAAACTACTCTTTAAACCTTCCTGATACTAATAAGAACAAACTGTGATTATTTTCTGCGGAACCGGTATAGTAATTTTTGAGAAAATCAGACGGAGAAGCATTCATTTTTATATATATAAATAAAACATTGTTGATAAACAGGTACGTTGATATTTCATGGTTATGTAGCTAAATAAGTTCATTGACGATACTAAAAACAGTTGAGTTGACTTATACATGCCAAAGAAAATAAGTTGTTCAAAGTTCATGACGCCAGACCCCTTCGTTAAACACTTTTTGGTGATTTAGATTCAGATGAAAATATGATAGGTACCCCGTGAAGTGAATAAACCACAAAACCTGCTCAAGATTACCATTATCAAGGCGAAACGAGTTTGTGTTCGTTGAACCGAGCGACACCAGTTAACGGTGACCGTTAACCGCCGGTTAAAGCGAAAGTAACCGTATTCTCGACTGTGCCCTTTACCGGAGGCTGATCATTGGCCCAGTTAACGACCGAGTGAAAGTTGAACCTCTTCGTTTTCTTTGTTCGGTTGTAGAAATGAAATTATTCATACTATTATTGCGGCTAGGTGCAACTGAATTTAATAGGTAGAATTACGGTTTTAAGTATTGTCTATATTCCTGATCAAGAAAGCACCTCTTTCGAAACATGTTAATATGTATATACTAATTAAGTGTAATTTTTAATGAATTTATTAATGATAACGCCCCAAAGTGAATACCAATCTATGGAAGAAATTATTATTAATTTATTGTTGTTAATTATATATTTTTGTGATTTTTATAGCTTTTGCAATATATTGGTATATAACAGTTTTTTAAAAATAAATATTTTTATTAGTATTTCTATTTTTGTTAATGACAATGCAAGTGGTGAAATTCCGTCATATCTATATACCTTACTTCTATCAAAATAAGTATGGTATACCAAAAACTTAGCAAATTTCAAAAAAGTGTTAACAAATTATTTCTACCTAGTTTATAATAATTGGATGATTTGTATAGCGCCATTTTTGTGAAAAATCACCTCAAGGGCGCTGTTATGAATTGTTGTTAACTATAACTTTTTAGTACTTATTTTTTATTAATATAAAATATTTACTTGGTGGATTTCTTTGATAATGTATATTTTTCTGTTCCTTTATATTACTGTTTTTTTTTTTTAGTTTTGGTGCAGTTTATTCTTATTTTAAGTGTAATTAACTTTTATGCATGTTTTCTATTTCTATTTTTTTGTGATTTAATAAAGATGTACTCGAATATAAAAAACCCTCTGGGCGTTTAAATAACAAAATAAAATAAATAAATAAAAATAAATACAAAACGGTACAATTGATTGAAAATAATTTAGAAATTTTCTGCCTACCCCTACATAACTTCAAAGCAAGATCAGAAATTACAAATTAGCATTCAAAACACCCTCGAATGGGAACAATCTTGTCGCCCTTCCCGAAAGAAAACAATTCAATGGAAGGGAGGCGGTGCCATGCGGGGGAAGCGCGTGTGATTGGTGGAATATCCCTGATTGGGATCACAAGCGACGTCTTTCAATCGGCGGCTCTGCTCTGAATACCAACCTGCCGCATGAAGAGGCAGGGAGGGGGGAGGTTGCTGCCCCGAACCGTTGCTCCAGATCAAATGATGCAGAGGATGCCCGGAAAGCATGAACATTTAAAACTGTTAAATAATTCTCCGTTATGAATTGAACATGTTTTGCAAAACAAAACTATGCTGGAAACTTTTTCATTTATGCGGATTCGGTCTGCATGGCTTTCATAAGTGCCTACTTGTAGTATTTTATTACATTTATATACATCAATAAATTTGACAACAGGCGCCCAGTGGTCCGCCCCTGACACAGGTGGGAGAAGCAACTCCAGAGGCAGTGCGAGGAGAGGCTGGGCCTACTGTGAACGCATACCGCTAACGTAGCACAGGACAGGGACGTCTGGAGGCGTCTTGTCGATGCGATGGGTCCACGACTCAATTAGGACAAGGGGAATAAGATGTATTATGTGTGTATATGTAATAAACTCGACACAGGAAGCCCCTATGAAAACAATTTCCTTCATGGCCTATATCTTTTTTGGGGATGTTGTGTGGATGTGCTTTTTAAGGAAAAGAAGGAGATTAAGTTCTGGGAAGGAAAAAGGTTTGAGGGATCGGTAGAAATCAGGCGGTCTGTGTGTCCAAGAGTGACAAACGTATGAATCTATTCCTCTCACTGCAGTGCAAGGCAATGGGTCTAGAGAATCCGTTAATTATTAATTGTTTTTGTGTTTAATTCGTAGAACTCCATTTATTTAAAAAAAAATAAATAAATTAGAGAATCCCGCTGGAGAGCTTAAAGAGTGTCAACCGGCCTTTGTTGGGCATCCGCGGCCAAGACCTGGACACACCTCACCTCATAAACCCGGGCACCTCTGTTAAGTCATCTGCCGTAACAAACCACACGGAATGACCTATGGCAGAGGTGTTGGTTATACAATAAATGGTTCCAGATGCGGCGGTATCCATATGCGCCTCAAAAATTATAAAGGTGCTGACGTATCGCCCATCTCCTCACTAGGTGTGAAATACCTGTGTTGAGATGGCAAGTTACAAGAGTGGTTGTTCAGATATGATCTCGTGAGCTCAGTGGTTCAAACATTGTCTCGCTAAGGCAAGAGGTCCCGGGTTCGATTTAAATTTTTTTTTAAATTTTGTTTGTCATTTCTGGATCATATTTCTTTTGAGAAGTGTTAGTATTATCTTCAATGATTAAATAAGAGGAATTGGTACCAGTGTGCGCTGACAAATCTCGAAATGATATTCAGAAATCTTATTTTTTTAAATGCTATTTGGAAAACCTTTTCTTATGGGTACCATCTATGTTCTGATAGCCGTTCTTAAGCTTTGTAGATTCTGATGTAGGTACACGCTTTTCTCTCTTGTAAAACGTTGTTACGTTCATATTTCTATTGTATCTGTATGTCTCGAGCCTGTACATGTATTTATTTTATTTTCCAGTTATTTACATATATTTTTTTAATTTCATATTTTTATATACATATTTTCCATGAAAACCTAATATAATGTAGCAATAATTCAACGTCCCATAATGAGTTTAATTGATAACTTGTGGGAATACAACATCGCATGTCTTATTTGAAATAAATAATCTTAAAATGGAAAACCATCTCATCACAACACCTTGTTATGTTGATATATGCACTTGGAACATTCGACGTCACGTGCGCATTCTGTTTTTGGATTAGTATGAACATTTTTATTTTTTGTTTTTGTTTTGTATTTTAAATGCATATTTTTTAGTTTTGGTGAAATTTTAACTTAATTTTGGTGACTTTGAGCTCTATAATTCTTGTTAAATATAAAAAACACCATTATTAATGAAAGATATTAGAGTATTCATGAGCAAACCAGTTATAAATATGGATATTATGATAATATTAATGCATAATACTATTATTATCATTTGGGTTAAAGTTTCTAAAATGGAATATAATTTTATTACTTATGTTTAGTTATGGTTTACTATTAATAGAATATAAAATGATGCACGGTAAAACTCATCCTTGACATTTGACATTCTAACCTCAAAACTGAGCAAAACCGAGAGACCGTAGATTTGAAGCGTTTTGGCGGGCTTTGAAAAATTTAATTTTTGAAAATTATTTTAACCATAAAAACTAACTTTAGAAAAAAAAAAAACGAAATTTACTGGTATTTAAGTTTGAATTATTGATAAAAAATGGACTTGAGCTCCCTCTTGAAGGAATACATTAAAAAAGACTGATAACATCAAACATGATTTTTTTTTCAAACTACACGAACAAGTGTCAGGAGCCTTCTGATTAATATTCTCTTTGTGCATGTTAGCAAATTAGCAATATCGTGGGATTCTATCAAAAACCTGAGTGCTTGATAATTGTACGTACTCCTAGGAAGATATTAAATATCTTCATATGGTCATAAACTAATTACTTTTTTACGAGTCTGATGGCGGTTCATCGTTGTACGTCTTATTTGAAATGAAAAATCTTACAATGAAGCTTTTGAGCTTCTGTAAGTTTTTCAAACAAATTCAATTTAAAAATTCCACAAAACAGTAAATAAATTAACATTTCTTCTCTACTTCTTTGAAAATGATTATTGGTACTCATCAGCCGTTCTAGACGTGACCGCCCGCCAAATTGAGATGAAAAAGTAGTGGCCCAGTTTCCTGCCGCCGAAAGAACTCGCGATGGACCATAAAAAACCTCCGCGGGCCTCTCCGAGAAACCATTGTCTCTAGTTATCCAGAACTGATTGAGATGGGAGTCGGAATGCTGGCAATTTAACTTTTAAATGGGAATGGAATGGAAAATTGGCGTGGTAAAGTGACAAAAAAAAACAAAGATATGTTTTGTAGGTTCCTACATGTTTTTAGTGGTATCTTGAAAGTTTCAGAAAAAATCTCAAGCTTTTCAAATTTGCACATTGATGAGAAATTAATCTATGTCATGGATATAAGTTTTTGACTTTTGTCTTTTTTTTGTCAAAAATGGCAACATTTTTGTTGCCATTTTTGCACTGTTATTTTGAATGTGTTATCTTTGTATCGCTTTGTATACACTATATAATATTTTGTATTCTATGCCTTAGCAGTATTGAAATAAATGTACCCACTTCTCATTGTTTAAGACGCGATAGCACAATCCACCTGAATACTTGCAGAAATAATATTCCCTACTTTAGTCCTCTGCCTCAAATGTGGCAAAAAAATGTTCTGCTATTATTTAAAAATATGTATCAATATTAATTGATAAACTAAAGTTTTTGAGACAAGATTTTTGTGCATAGCGCAAAGGGTAACAATTATTTTTATAAACAATAATTATTAGCCTGAAACACTCATCCAAATTGAAAAAACCTTCCGAGAAAAGATAAATGTCACCGACAGGACTCGAACCTACAAATATAATAAAAACAGTATTTATTGAATGAAACACTAGTATATATTGATTGACCGGCAATCAGAAGGGTGCAGGTTCGAGTCCTGTCGGCGACATTTATCTTTTCTCGGAAGGTTTTTTCAATTTGGATGAGTGTTTCAGGCTAATAATTATTGTTTATAAAAATAATATGTATCAATGATTAATTACATTATGTACCACTTGTGTTTCTCTTTGTGTCTCTTGTTTCTTTTGTAACAAGTACCGTTGAGTGAGTTTTTGTGATTTTATATTGTATTATGTGTATCCCATGTCTGATTATGTGCAATTGTACGTAAATTGTATATATTAACTGAGATTTTATAACTAGATTATTCTCACGTAAGTGTGAACATCTGCAAAAACTCTATATAAATATAAATAAATAAGGTAAATATGTACCTAAGGGTACTGTAGGAAAAATGTTAAGAATAAGTAAGATTGTATATAATATGTGAAGAATGTATAAATAGAATATGAGAGGAGCACTGTAGGAATTAGAATGAGCACTTGAGGGATTTCTTGATAATTTTCCCTCAGGGAGGGTCTCCTGTGTAGAGGGTTAATGTAAAAAAAGGAATACCACTGAATGGAATGAGTTAATAATCATATTAAAGACGATCATAGTGAAGCACACTTGAAGGGAAATAACATAAAACTGCGATATATAAATGTTATGTTATTATTATTATTTATTTTTTCGTTTATTTTTTCACACAGTTTTTAATATAAAGTAGAACATAATATATACAATTTTTTTACATGTTTTTTTTGAGATTATAATAGTAAGAAACTGAAACCCATATAGGCGCTGCCTGTGTAGGGGTAATATCAGTAATTTAAGTTAATAAGAGTACTAGAATATTAATTATTTTAGTACTCTTTAGTAACTTTAGTAGTTTAAATTGTACCAGTCTGAAGATGCTCATTGTAAGGCGAAACTCGTCCGGTCTGAATTAAACAAGTAAAAGATAGTTACAAAAGGTTTTTTAATAAAAAAATCTTGATTATCTGACTCTTCAGATCTGGTCAGTAAACATGGCTACTACTATTTCAATCAATGTTTAAAATATTTCAGGTCTTTCACCATTGCGATGCTGAGAGTCGCTTCAGCTATTCATTATATTTTGTTTTATTAAATTGTGTCTTGTGGGAGAAGTTTTTAACATTTATTTAATATCAACTGCATAAATTATACAATAAACAATAATTGTCACAGTTGACTACAAGCATAAGAATAAAGCACAAATAATTTTAAAGAGTAACTATTGCATGTGGCATTAGGTCGTACAATGACATCAGAGCGAATAAAATGATTAAAAGTTCGTGAAGGATATTAAAGTAGAAGATATGCGTACATACAAGTATAAAACGTATAGTAAACTTAGGTTAAATTAATACTGATTGAAAAGTTATGATAGCATAGAATTCCTTTACTTATCTTCCGTGCAGTTAAATAGATCCGCTCCATCTGCGAATCTATTACGAACTTAATGTTATCTAGGTACAAGCGAGTATTTGTAATGCTCAGTCCGGGTGTTGCTACATTTAAACAGGATTTTAGAACGAGTGGCTATCAAAGGTATATGGAATTGAAGATTTTTAATCCAGAGCAAGTTTTCCACCTCTTCGCTACAACGAAAATCAGTAAATAAAAACGCAATCACTCTGTAGAACTAATAAAACAACTTTTAATAAACTTCCATCTTTCTAATCTAAATAAAATTTCCACAGTTCGTTTCTCAGAGCACACGTTTTTCATAGTTAATTTAAGTTGGTCCGCGAGTTGGCTAATGAAAAATGCAAATCGGTGGACTTGAAAAACTTGTTACCTACTTGAAAAACGGTTCATTTATCGGGTACAGTTCCGCCAGTAAGGGGGTCAACGCGCAACACGAATGCCTATTAATAGTAGACAGAACTCGCAGTGGCGCGGTTACAAGCCACAGAGCCCCCGGGAATGTATGTTTAGTCTTCTAAAGTTCAGTACGAAACAATTTGTAACTATTGTTATATTTCACGCAAAAACTCGACTGTGAAAAATACGGAAGAAAATAAGCGGGTTGGTTTTGATTTTCAATTACTTTAAATCTTTTTTATGTACACTCCGTTTCTCTACACAAGCATTGCTTAAAAGAGAAGTGTAGTATTGTAAATTTAAATAAAATGTAATTATTCTTGGCAATCTATTCAATTTAACCCAGAGTTCGTGTAGCGGTAACTCAATCACGTGCTCCGTAGTTGAGTGGTCACGTTCCTCGGCTACGAATCCGGAGGTCGCGGGTTCAAATCCCGGCTTGCGCAAGTAAAATTTTTGTGTTATTTCATAATTTATTAAATGTAAATAATATATTGTATATTTTGCGGCATGTTCCAGAGTAGTAGATTTTTTCAGTATTGCCCTGGTAAAAGACCACCATTCAGAATCGAAGCGTTGCTTGAATTGGCTTGAGCCGTGTTGGTGGCTAGATTTGAATAGCCAGGTACTTCCATATCTTCTTCTTCCCCATCTCCATCCTATCCCCGCTACCTTCAGCCTCATAACATACCTCAATTGGGGATGCAACAGTCTCACTGGCTTCAGACGGTTGGGACTCTTGTGCAGTACTCAAATAAAAAATAAGTTATTTTAAACACAGTTTTTTTAGAATTAAAGGTAAAAACAGCCAAGTGAAATTCATCACTAGAAAAATGAATCATTTTCCAACAATAGCAAACTTCTCGTTATTTGATCGTTTTTATTTTTAAATTAAAATCACACTCAGAACTGACGTACTATAAATATTTTTTGACATTCATTATGCAGTTGTTTTAGTGGTTTATTCAATTCCGAATTATGATCAAAATAAAGCCTAATACATTTATATTAGAATCAAATATTCGGCATGGAAAATACGTTGTCAAATTTATCAATGTACGGACCATTTTCTGTTAGCGACCAGACTTCACCATATAATAACCGTAGGATCCCCAAATATAGATTGATATCATAAATTGATAGATTGATATTATAAATATGGAGATTTCTAACTTCCAGTGATCCAGTCTTTCTCACCCGTCTACGGTCGATTTTTCACGCGGTTCCAATGCTCGTTGCGCCCCTGTGTGATGAGTGAAGTCGTGAGAAGAAATAATGGATGTTTCATTGAAAGCGAAACCCGTTTGACTGGCGTACACACTTTCTACGTAAAAGGGAAGTCGAGAACGAAAAGCAAAATTGATCTCGCTCACGTCAGTTTTTTTGTTTGTTTCAATTATACAAAATAGGTACTTTAATTTATTTCTACGATTTTTTTCTACATACGAGGATTTAAATAAATAATTTTTTTTATCAATTTAAGACATATTACAAAAGATATAATGCAAAAAGTCCCGATAAACTACTTTTGAAAACATAAATATTTCTCAACAGTCTTACTGAAAAATATTTGTACAAAGATATAAAAATATAAACGACAGCAATAAATCGTACATAAAATAATATTTCCTTATTACCTAATACAAATAGTTTCTTACAGCTAGCCAAGTTTTCAGTATATTGGTTAACTGTTTTGTTTTAATAGAGTTTTAAAAAAAAAAATTATTTTAGCAGGTAAGATATTTAAACAGATATGAATCATTTGATCTATAGTTCTTTGTCCGTATCTGTTTACATGCTTAGGAACCATGTATCCATCATTAAAATTGAGACGAGTATTGTAAGTGTGCTTTAGTCTATTTGTATTATATATGGGGTTATTAATGTGCGGAAATACAATTTTGTAGCACAGGATCGATCTTACTGAAAGAATTTTAAGATTCTGATAAAAGTATGGAATATTCTGCCTTTGTTCGTATAAACTTTTATGAGCTAATAATTTAACTAATGAATTTTGCACTGATTGAACATGATTGATGTTTGTTCTGCACGAAAGTCCCCATACTGTAATTTTATTATGTTTAATTATTTATTTATTATTAACATCTGTTATTATTTCTACGCGTTTCGTACGACAGCTATTTCTTAAAAAATAGGTTAATAGCGCACACGAGTCCCAATTGCTCAGAGCCAGTAAGATGGCAGAATACTTAATTGGAATGAATTATAAGGCTAATAGGTCTGGGTGGAAAATGAGATGAGGAAAGGAAGGTTGATAAGTATCTGGGTCTTCAGATCTGGTGATTAAGAACGACTAAAACTATTTCGATTCTGAATGGTAATTTTTCACCAGGGCGATACTGAGAATATCTTATACCATACATTTTTTTTCGAACATACAGAGTACATTTTATTAAAAATTATAAGTTTAGTATATTAAAATTTTCCTTTTTTAAAGTACCTATTACGTATGTCCATACAATGTCTTATTAATTTTGTGTGATGAGAATGCTTCTTAACTAATCCATGTACGATTATTTGCGACGAATAATAATGAAAATAAAGAATGTGTGTGGAGAGATGATGTGAAGAAGTGTAGAGCAGTTATGAAATGAAAATTTTTAATTGACTATGAATAAAAGTTTAAAGACAAAATTAGGAGTACTTTTAAAGTAATTTATATCACGCTAAGAAAAAAATTATAAATTTATTTTGTATGTTAGTAAAGAATGATAACAAAGTCGATTAATTTTACGTAGTGTGTTCTTTGCTGCATTAGTGTTCTTTGTTTCTACAAGAAGAAGCGCAGTATGCCTGATATGCCTATATATTACGATTATTGTGTTTTGTTTTTTTTTAATCTTGATTCGAACCATGAACGCCTTGATGCCAAATCGTTCAAATGATTTCTCTATGGTAGATACTCTCAGTATACCCTCGGCGAAAAACCATCATTCAAAATCGAAACATTGCGTTGTTTGAAATTGCTTTAGCCGTGTTTGGTGACCTGATCTGAATAGTCGACGGACTCCGTGCTTAAGTGGTTAAGATTCTCGGATACGAATCAGGAGGTTCGGGTTCAAATCCTAGCGTAGGCAAGTAATTTTTTTTTTATAATTTGTTTAATTTGTATTATTTCACATTTTATTAATGTAAAATAAAATATAGTACATTTGCGATACGTTCCAGAGTGGTAGATATTGTCAGTATCGCCCTGGCGAAAGACCACTGTTAAGAATTGAAACGTTGCTTGAAATGGCTTTAGCAGTATTTGGTGACCAGATCTGAGTAGCCAGGTACTTCTCCACCTTCTTTTTCCCCATCTATTTCCCTTCTCCACTATCTTCAGCCTCACAACATTGGGAATGCCATACTCTCACTGGCTCTAGACGGTTGGAAGCAGCTGGGACTCTTAATAAAAAAAAAAAAGAAAAGAAAGTCAGGTAATTTCCCACCTTACTCTTCCCCATATCATTCCATAAGGGATTTCATAGTCCCACTGGCTCCGGACAGTTAATAATAATAATAATATTCGGATGATTTTTATAGCGCCGTTTTTGTGAAAAATCACCTCAAGGGCGCTTTACAAATCTTACTTCCTATTCTTACATTATTCCTATATTAAATCTATGACATTTTTTTTTTTGGACACTATCATTACACATTATTTATAGACCATATAAAGGATGCAGTTAAATTATCAAAACTAAATACGGCTTGGTCTAAGTTTTCATACATGTTTAATTGAAAAAAAAAATAAAAGAAGCTATCTGTATTTATTCCTTACGATATATTGCAAGACGCTAATACGAATGATAGGAGTTATGTGAAGTTGGGCGGCGGGTGAGGACGGGGGCCGGGGGTACTGATCCTATCTTCCAATCTTCTTTGTCTTTGTTGGTGACTCCCCTGGGCTGCGTGACGGGACGCTCGGTGTTGGTTTGCCCATACGCCAGGTGGCGCTCGTCGGCCGGCTTCAGGATCTGGAAAGACCACATCAGCGTGTCGTCTATTTCTCGCCCCAGCCGGTGGTATCCTTGTGGGGGCGGACCACAGCAGGCCGCGGAGCAGCCTTCTCGGGCACGTCCGTGGGCCGCATGATGCACCGGATCTGCTCCGTGAACTGGAGGTCAGAACTCAGGTCGCTGTGACAGCAGAAGATCTTCTCGTCAAATGTTTTTATTTCCTATTGCGCCTTTCTCGGTAGCCACGAAATCTAATTTTGAGGATTGCAGTTGTGGTACAGTGTTCAAGGTTATACAGCGATATCTTTGCAGCTTATTAAAGGCTCCAAAATAGCACATTCACCATTAAGTTTGAGTTGTCTAGCTCGTATACGATATTGTTTACAATCACCACAGTTCAAAGAATAACATTGTAAATCATTCACTTTGGGACACTTTTAACAAGCAAAAAGGTCTTTTAATAAGCACATGTGTCGAACACTTCGACCGACCGATGCTTTTGGGTTAGTTTAGAACAACGTGACAGATTTGAAGTTAAAATATTTGGGTTTTTATTTGATTTTTTATTATAAACTTGATTTAAGCCCGAAACGGCCACACTAAAATTATATGATTTTTATAAATGTAACCTATAAATTATTGCGGTTATTTTACGCTACTTTAACACCGGAAAAATTAAGAACTAAGCAATATTTCCCAGATAAACTGGAGCGCTTATAAAAAGCTGCCGGCTGCTGCGAGAGCGCCAAAATCTAGTTGGGACTCTTGTGCGGTATTCACATGAACAAAAATAAATTGAATCGAGTTCTCTATTTATAGAAAAGGATCGGACTTTATACTGCTAATATCGGAGAGTGGAACCATTTTAACATTTTCCAATACGATCTCCATCCACTACAATGTTTTTACATTAACGTCACAATAATGCTTCTGCTATGCTACTTACTTGGCAGCGGAAAACATCGCAGAATGTTGAAATTTTCTTCTTATATTTTCATAGAATTTTTCCACCGCAGGTTTTTTCAAAACACGAAATACAATTGTATTATGCAATTTTGTTGCACATTTAAACTTCTGCACAATGCGGTATCACGACATTTGCATTTCATTTGATGAAATTCTCATTTACTTTATTTATAACTACCTTTGTTGATCTTTAATAAGGCACTCCAGACCAATATATATTTATATATTTTTTATCAACAATGACGTTCAAACTAAAATATCGGTATATTTCGGTAAAAAGTTAGTTTTCGTAGTTAAAATATTTTTCAAAGTTTAAATTTATCAAAGCCCGCCAAAACGCTTCAAATCTATGGCCGGTCAGTTTTCATCAGTTTTGAGGTTAGAATGTCAAATGTCAGAAAAAGGATGAGCTTTACCGTATATATTTTTTATTATATTCATGGTAAATCATTACTACGCATAAGTAAATAATATTATGTACCTTTTTAGAAACGTTAACTTAAATAATGATAATGTTTTATAACAACATAACAAATAATGGTATCCTCAATGTTATTTCCCGTGCTATAATAGCATTGAGCATTAATATTATCTTCATATATGTATTGATAATTGTATTGCTCATTAATAGTCTAATTTATTTATTCATTAATAGTTTTTTTTAACAATCATGGAACTTAAAGTCACGCAAAGTAAATTTTAATTTCGCCAAAACTAAAAAAAATACATATTTAAAAAATAAAACAATTATGAAAAATAAAAATGTCCATACTAATTCAAAAACAGAATGCGCACGCGATGTCAGATCTTCATCAAATGTAATGGTACCAACATTACAAGGTGTTTTGTTTAGATGATTTGTTATTCACTTTTAAATAACGATTTATAAGTTCTACGTATAATTATATATAATAAAAGTTATACATTCAGAATCAGTGTTTGGTGGTCTATATGAATACATATTTTTAAAGTAACTGGAATTCGTACTGTTAAACCATTTCTTTCTCTGTAGATTTGAAGGGACAACGTAAATCTTGATTTTTAAATTTTATTTATTGGAGTATATAGTTCCTACACGGCTTCGTATAATTTTCTACGATATTGTCGTACTGCATTTTTATTTTACTCTAGCGGCGAAGTACCCGGCGCTGCCTGGGGTTATGAACGGTTTGTACTAAAGCTTTAAACTTTGTTTTGAGGTATTCCACTTATTTTGAACGTTAAATGAGCAAAATTTAATCAAGAAGTAGCGAAATTCTGCTATAGGGGGTAGGAAAGGAGGATGGGCATGGTTTTTTGAAATCGCGTATACAGAGTGATTAAAAAAAACACCTTCCGGGTTACTATTTTTTATTTATATAGCATAACTCCATACAGGAGGCCCTGAGGGAAATTGTTTTCTAATCATTGATGATAATATTGAAAAGACACAGAAAAGAAAAAGATAATGGTAGCAGCTGGGACTCGAACCCAGGACCTCATGGTCTCTCCGGGACCTTGCGTTTTAATTCACTGAGCTGCGGCAATCCGTTCCGTCATTTTTATCGGTATCATACTTCTATTTCTAAGAACTGTTAATATCATCTTCAATTAATTTCCATATATTTTTGGCTGCTACCTTTTCATCACGATTACAAGATTCTACCCGAATTAATGTGTAATCTTTTAGGTTTCATCTTTAATTTTGAGAGATGTTAATAGTACCAAAAAATAATTTTAATTATTTTCCTCACGCCCTTTGTTAAATTTGGGGATGCTGTGTGGGGGGGTGTTTTTGAGAAAATGAAGGAGTGTACTTGTTTTGAGAGGGAGGAAATGCAGATGCCGCATATCCACACTCAAGCTATCGAGATCAAGAAAGAATCATAAAAACGACCTGTTCTCATTTCAAGCGTGTACAAATATTGAAAGAATTTCAAAAATAATCTCAAGACTTATACGAAATCGCTAGTAATATAATAAAGGTGCCTAATTAGATCTCTTATTTACCATTTATAATGTGTTAATAATATTGTTTTCATTGGCAAACCAAATAAAAAGGTTATTCGACGACTTTTTGTGAATTTGTGACACTATGACATAATCAGCAGCTTCTTTCGCGTTACAATAATATTAACAATTCTTTGTCACGACACAATTAGGAGACCTTGCATCAGTATTTTCCTAATTTTGGACACTTTCCTTTTGTCGATATTGTACACTGAATCACTTTGTTCGTAGTTCATTGTTCCACTTTTCAATTAACAAAATAATGATGTAAAGAAATTTAATTATGTAGCTGCCCATTTTCTCGTGGGTTTTCTTCTTTTTTTTTATGTGGATGTGTTCCATTTTTAAATTATTCCCGAAAAAAACAAAAGGAGTTGTTTTGATGGATATTGAGGGAAAAATACTGTAATTTTGTCTGGAAAAAAAACGTTGGGAATTATTTGGGTACGAGAAGGGTTGTGCGTTGTAGATATCTTGTAATAAATGAAATTTGAGGATGATAAGCAGAAATGTATGAAGTTAGTCTGTTTATACTAAGATCAAAATCATAATAAGCGTTGATTACGGAAAATAAAAATAAAAAAATCAAATGAAAAATATTATGGTTTTTTTCACGATTCAAAAATTTCACGATGATCAACAAACGCCGATTTTGAATACATAAGTTTTATCTTCTTTTTAAAGAAGAATGTTACGGGCGGGCGGTGTTTGTTTGTTTTGTATACAAATCTACACTTTTATTCCGATCTTGATGTGATTTTGCACACTTGACTTAAAAAACAGAAAAAAAAACTTCGACAAACCACCTGCTTCCTTCCCCCTTTTCACCCATTAAAGCAGAATTTTGCTACTTCTTGATGAAATGTCGCACATTTGAGGTTCAAAATAAGAAGAAATTTCATAGGTAGGGATAGGGAAGAGGTAGGGGTAATACGCCACAACCTCAAAAAATTCCTCCCATTCATTCACAACCTATTGATTCACAACGTACTTCGCTAGTCATATAATATAATTACACATACTATTTATAAATGATTGTTAACCATAAAAACCATATTATCAAAATATCCTGTTCCGTTTATACATTGAATTCTCGACATTTGACGTCACGGGGCTCTGTGTGGGGATTCTGCTTTTGTAATTCATTACAAATTTTTTACGTCGTTTATTTTTTATTTAAATTTTCATGTTTTTTTGTTTTGGTGAAATTTTAATACAATTTTGATAATTTTAAACTCCACAATTGTTATTCAAGATAAAAAAAAACATTGTTATTGAAAGAAATAATGCGTATTCATGGCAAAAATTAATTGTCAATACGGAAATTAATAATGTAATATGGTATATCAATATGGTAATGTTTCTAAATAGGTACCTACATAATGTTATTACTTGTGTTTAGTTATGTTTTCTATGAGTATAACATGAAATTTTCTACGGAAAAGCTCGTACCTGTTTTGACATGTGACATTTTAACTTCAAAATCGACCGACCATAGATTATAGATTTTGTGCGTTTTAGCAGAATTCGAAAAAAAAAATTTCTATCAAAATTAATTATTAATGAAAAAAATAATGGACTGGGATTCCTTACCGAGTAATTAGTTTCTTGGCAATATAAAGGACTACCACGATGAGACTCATCCGGGCGCTATTTTACCCCATATTACAAGATTCGGAAACGTGGACATTAGAGACAGACAGACGCCCTCTAAAGTTGGTGCTGTAGAAGAAAGCCGGGTTTCCATGGACAGCCAGGCTCACTAATATATTATTTCTGGAAGAACTTGGCATCCACAATAGGCTATCAAGTGTCTGTCTACAGCGTATCCTAAGATACTTTTGACGTGTTGTTCGCCAAATTGAGAATTCCAACCTGGAGAAACTCAAAGTGGAAGACTGGAGAAGCAGGGAAGGAACACTGATGCGCAGAGGTGACCAAATATCCCGCGCCCGAGTCCGCGGCTCCCCATTTTTGTGCATGACAGCTCTAGCGTCTTTTTTATTAATTGCCAAATTGTAGTTAACCCACCGAATTATCTGCGTTTATTTTTGTATAATGATTTAAAATAATATTTTGGTAGGTACACAACGCGTTTGAAAATGACTATACATACTTTAAATGCCATACCTCGTTAAATATTTCTAGGTACATTTTCGAAGCTTCAGGAATAGGACAAATTAAGAAATAATGAATACATATGCACCCATTATTTTATACATATTATCTGGGTCTCAACGTTTCTAAATGCCACACTATGTAATGTAATTTACTAAAAACAAGTTATAATTAAGTTTCCCTACTTACTCCACGATGAAACTGTCATCTCAAAAAAATGAATGTAAAGATCTCGAGGTATATCTAGACAGTAAACTTACGTTTATAATTCATATCGGATCAATCGCTGATAGGTCATATGAAATGTTTGGATTTGAACTACGATTAAGTAAATCATTTAAAAGGCCGCATACGCTAATAATGCTTAATTTTTCAGTAGTCAGAAGTACACTGGAATATGCTTCGTCTTTCTGGAATCCCAAATACATGCTATATGTCCATAGTATTGAAAGAATATAGAATAATTTCACTAAGTTTCTCCGGTTCAAATACAACAATAATTATCACTCTGCACTCCAATCTCTGAAACTATGGCGAACGGTAGCCGACACTATATTCCTGCATAAAATCTCAAATAATAAAATAGACCTGAACTCCTATCTCAAATCAACCTTAACATACCATCGAAACGTTCTCTCCATATCAAACTGTTTATATCAAACATTTAGGCTGCTCTCTGACGGTCCGGTGAGGAATGAACATTTCGTTACTGCAGACACTGAACAGAATAGTCAAGTTTGCTAAAGTTAGGTAACGGTTTGCAACGCAGTCCATTGTGGGACTTTTCCGCGCAGTGTCTCCAGTAGCGAGTGAAATGTTCATTCCTCACCGGACCGTCAGAGAGCAGCCTAAACAACAAAACAATCACTGCAGCAAATTTACCAATTATCCGTGTTCTCCAAACATTTCATACTTATTTATTTATATATTATATACGGGCTTTTACATATTTTGTTAATTACAATAGTCACAAAGGTGTAAAACACATCACAGTAGATACATAGATAAAATATATAGCTTTCACGAAATACAATAACTAAATACTTAATTTGCCCAACGAACAAATTCAGGAATAACATAGTGTAAGAACCATTCCAAATAATTAATTAACTCTAGAGGCGAATATACAAAACATACCTCACATTCACTGTTAAATACTCTAGACATATCTTAATAATTGTTGAGGATGTATCCAACAACCGTTTGTTTGTATTTGTATTCCGAGCAGTTGAAAATATCTACTACTCGTATGTCTGATAAAGTATTACCTTCTGCGTGAAGTCTATGTACAAGTGAATTTTTGAACTCTCTTTTATGCGAACTGTCTCTCTCGAACTGATGCTGTCTCTCTCATACGAGACGTCAGTCGCACGTTCGTTACAAAATGTCCACTTATTTTTTAATCAGGTTGATTTTTACCTAGTTTTCTGATTAGAAGTTTTAGACTAAATATTGAGGAGAACTGGAAATACTACGAATATCGGATGAAACATTCGAGCACGTTTTTGATTAATAAAAAGGTCGGTTTCCCGATTTCATCACTATGGTAGTAGTTAGCACATTTTAAAAAAAACTTTCAAATATTGAAAACGTTGCGTCTAACCGTCAAGTTTCTGACCTGCGCGGCCAACGTCCTGCCGGGTGTTGAACCCAGTTCCCCCTCCTGCCCCACCCGCCCCACCCGCCCCACCGGTCATGCCACTGGGCCACGATAGATACCGTTGTCGTGGATCGCAAGTAGACGCGACTGCACAACAGGCTGCTGCCTTGTCAGGGTTCTAGAATGGGCACGTTGTATTGCAGTATCAAGTTTGTGTAGCGGTGCTCTTAGCAAGAAATGCAAGGCGGTTAAAAGATGATGCGATTTTTATGGGTTTTTCAGACATATGTACACATTTTTTTTCCTAAGCCTCGGTCATACAGAGCAATTTCGATGCTGCTATGCTTCTGCGGCGAGTGATCGCTATTTCTTCTAATCACCAGGAGAGAGCACACGAAGCTACTGGAATATTTAGAACTGCGAATGGGTTGCAAATGAATTGTAAAAAAAAGTGTAGTTCGAACCTTCTTCTGTATTTCTGTAAAGTTTTATTTTAAATTTACAGAATTGAACATGTTCTAATGGAATCGCGCGAACGTTCAAAAGCTGCTATTTGTGTGACTCGCACCGAATATCTTGCCACACGAAGCGATTTCTACGCTTCTATTCAAATAGCAACGTCGAAATCGCTCTATGTGATCGATGCTTTAGTATTTGAATTATGAGACGAGTCGTCAGATTTGAAGAGAACTGAATGATCGGTATATATGCAAAAAGAAATTGAAGGTGGCCTATATAAAAAGCTGTACGCCAGAAACCTCATAAAGAAAAAGAATAAATATTATTTGATACATGTATTTCAACACTCTCTACGGCCCTAGAGCCCCTTGGTGGTTTACGCCCGCGTTGAAAAATCAAACTAAACAACTGCTAAAAGTGATCTAAAATGATTGGAGTCTTTGTCACCAACGCGGTTGAGATTATTTTTTGTAATGGACAAAGTAAACTATTTATATATTTACATGGATTTGCCTATTATTTTTTTATTAATTCAAAAAATATACAATACATTATGCATTGTATTTCCAAGAGTTAAAAAAGAAAACTCTTTTTAGGATCACATGCAGAACACACTTAATATTTAAAATACATTCACAGTACATTTATAACACATAATTTGCATTTTGTAATAAAGACATATTACTGGTACATTAAAATATAAGTGTACAGAAACACTTATTATAAAGAAACACACCACTGGTACATTATTTTTTCATTTCATCGCCGGCAACCCTGGCGTTTATTGGCATAAAATTTTAAACACTTACATGTACTTTACCTGTTTCACCAGACGATGTCTGTTCTGAGACGGGTAACAATAAAAAATAAATATGTAGATATACAAATTAATTAAAATGCTTAAAAATATATACGGAAATGTGTAAAACACATATACAATAAAATTTTAAATACAATGTTTAAAAAGCGTAAATGCGAAATTACAAATTAAATTAAATACAAATTAATTAAAATGCTTAAAAACATATAAGGAAATGTGTAAAATATATAAGGAAATATCTATTTTGAACCGAAACCGTTTGGACGAAGAAATAATAAAGTGGAATTGAAACAAAGTTATTTTATTATTCATTTTTAAAATATTTTTGAGTTAAGTAAAATATTAAGTTGTAGATAGTTTAAATAATTTTTTTATCTATTTGAACCAGGCTAATAAAGAGTTGTCCCTGTAAAAAATAAAAGTTAAATTAAAAAAATTACAAATTTAAAAAAAAAATATCATTCAACGTTAGCAAAATTGTGATTGATAGAAACGGTAGATAGCTAAAAGCCGCGGGATTAAAATTCAAACCAAAACATCAAATTGAATAGAGTTTACACACACCGCGAGTGCAACGTTCCAAAGCGAAAGAAATTCTCGGTAAAGTCCACCATTCAAATTCGAAACGTCGGTTGAAATGGCGCTAGTGAATATATTTAAATAGTTAGGTACTTTCAAACCTTCCCCTCCCTCCCCTCGTTACCTAATTTTACTACGCAAAGTTCCCGATCGGTGGTGCATAGTTCTCATTCGTTTGTTAGTAGATTATTTTAATTAAAATTCTTTGTTCTAATCTGTACAATTCGAATAATTTATTCAGCATTAGCGGAATCTGTTATAAGGTTTGGAATTACAGCCTGGGAACTTTCCTGTAAAACAAACACCAATCATGTTCAATCAGTCCAAAATTCATTGGTTAAATTATTAGATCGAAAAGGTTTATACGAACAAAGGCATAATATTCCATACTTTTATCAGAGTCTCAACATTCTTTCAGTACGAGAAATTCTGTAGTACAAAATAACATTTAAGCACATTAATAACCCTGTATATATTACAAATATTTTACAGCACACTTACAATACTCGTCTCAATTTTATTGAAGGATTAATGGTTCCTAAGCATACAAACAAATATGGACAAATAACTTTAAATCACATGATTCCTAACTGTTACCCGCTGAAATAAAAAAAAAAATGTTTTAAAACTGAGAAGTTAATAAATATATTGAAAACTTGGCTAGCTGAAATAAGTTATTTATATTAGATAACAAGGAAATATTATTTTATGTAAGATTTAATGTTGTCGTTTTACTTTTTAAATATTTTTGTAGAAATATTTCTAAGATTCTTGAGAAATATTTATGCTTTAAGTTTTTTACATGTGTTTTTTACGTTTTTATTTTATTCGGTATATATATATATTTTTTTCTCAACTTAACTGTAAATTTTGAGTTTTGAATAACAAGCTCCCGTTAGACAAACTACAAAAAAGTAGTTTATCGGGACTTTTTGTGTTGTATTTTTTTTTGGTAAAACGTAAATATATAAAAAAATATATATTTATAAAAAATTATGACATTATAATATATCTACAAGGTCTCCCCACTATAAAATCCACTCCGATTCCATTGAAAAAAGATAAACGTAAATTTCTAAGATATGTTGACTATAAATTCGGAATACCTATTGAAACCATATATTACAATTACTTTATGAAGGAACTAAAAAATACTAAAACTCTCAGATAGAAGTCTCGTTTCCGGCTTAAATTAGAATTCATAAAAGCCTTATTCATTAAATTTAATATTCCAACTAAAACTACTCGATCTAAAATTTCAATCAATTGTAACAATAATTTCAGGACTGAGTCATTCAAAAATTCACTTGTACCTAGACTTCACGCAGAAGGTAATACATTACATGTTCAACTGCATGGAATACAAATACCAAAAGACTATTATTGCATACATCCTCAACAATTATTAATAAGATATGTGTCTAGAGTATAAGTGTTAGTGAATTTAAGGTGTGTTTCGTATATTCGCCTATGTTGCAAATTATTTGGAATGGTACTTACACGATGTTATTGCTGAATTTGTTCGTGAGAAAAACAAAATATTTGTTCGTTGTATTTCGTGAAGGCTCCCTATTACTACTGTGATATGTTTTGCACCTGTCTCACTATTATAATTATAAATTATTAACAAAAGATGTAGAAGTCCATATAGGGCGTACACAATATAATATATATTCGTGTGATATTTTTTGTAACTCATCTTCGGTGTTAAATTTTTTGATTTTTTTTTTCATCCTACTAAAAACTTATTTTTATAGTCGCATGAATTGAACCTTTGTCTTTGCGTCGCAATTTTACATGTAAAGCAGTAATGCATTTTTCATGATTTTTTTTTATAAAGGAACCTGTTCAAGTCCTTGTAGTAAGCCGGTACTTTCGTGAAAGTTCAAACACATCTGTCGTTCTTCTGTTACTTTTCAGTGGCTTGGAATGGGACTTTGAATCGGGAGCATTTCATTTAAAATTGCATGTTTTTGTATTCCTTAAACTGCCTTTTGTGTTTATTTTCAACTCGTCTGACAACAAGGTGCGGTTTATTGATCTATTCAAACCATCCATCAGTTTGGCAGTTTCATGTCTTGGGATTTTTCAAATACATTAGACGATGTTAAAAAAAAATATGTTTCAAGATTTTCATATCATATTATAAAAATAATTTCATGATTCCTTTTTGGGCCGTATCCAAACCCTAATTACTTAGAAAAAATCGCATCTGGGAATCGAACTCAGGACCTCTGTTTTCCCGAGACTAGCACTCCAATGATTGAGCTAATAAGAACTTATTACATTCCGTCATTTTTATCGATATGATATCTCAATTTACGAGTCGTCAAAAATAACTCGAATGCAAAACCATTATTTTCATCATGTCATAAAAAATCACAATAACCTTCCCGTTGAAATGCGCTGTGTTAATGACCAATCAGAACAAATAAATAGAAATAAGCTGTACGTTAAAAATAACTTACATAAGACATGTTTTACCACCAAACATCTGTTTATTTATATACCCTTTTATGAGATAAAATTATATTTATTTAAAAAAAAATCATCTCTGACGACTAACTGTTTTTTAAACACGTAAATAATGTAATTTCTTCAAAAGATTGGTATTCACTTTGTGCGGTCATAATTAATAAATGAAATAAAAATTATTTTGTATTCACCAGTATATTTTATTAAATTTTTTGATTAATTACTTACCTACTTTCATCAATTTTTAAAAAATATTTATAATTTGTCTATTCTTACATTATTGTGTTCTATGTTTATCATTTGTCTAACTCTGACTCTGACTCTATGCAGAAACGGGCGGTCCGTTTGATAGATTCGCCTATCTTAACAAATGGGTTGCAATCTTTGGAGCACAGACGTCGGGTGGGAATGCTGTCCTTGTTTTACCGGTATTTTAATGGAAGATGCTCCGAGGAACTAGCGTCATTGATCCCTTCGGCACCGGTGCATAGTCGGGAAACACGTCAAACGCGCGCCCAAGATTTGCACACGGTTAACATTTGTCACATGAGAACGGGTCGCTTCTACGACTCGTTCTTGTGTTCAACAGCTCGGCTGTGGAATGATCTGCCGGCCTCTGTGATTCCTCCATCCTATAACATGGGTCTCTTCAAGAGCCAAGTTCACTCCTTCCTATCCTCTAGAAGACCCTCCACACAGTATCCCCAAAGATGATATAGGCCTTGAGGGAAGTTACTGTAAAAAAAAAACTTGACATTATTATTTTTTAGTATTCCATGTATTCCTGATGAAGAAAGCATCGCTTTCGAAACATATTAATAAGGTGGTGAATACCAAATAATTTTTAATTCATTTATACGTAACTAATGCATTATTTTAAGACTTTGTCTTTGATTCAACCCCTAAAGTCCCGACTGCATCCAAGTTCTCCTCGGATCCGCAAACCATCGTCATCAGTGTTGAGTGTCTGGACACCGGTGCTCGGTGTTCGGCAGTTAAGCAGAGCGAAACAGCCATCGTATAATCCGACCGTTTGTCAACAAAATGCAATGGATTTTCGCTGGCTTTCGTTGGGCCATTGGAAATTCAATCGTTCCTTCGATTTTGTCGTAAATTCTCGAAATTTTAAGACTTTCCAATGCGATGTGACTGAAGAAAGTACACAGACCAATTGTTTTGAGTCTTCCAATTCATTACATGCATTTATCTATTTTAAAGAAAATACATATAAATGGTTACGATCGATACCTCCCCGACTCTGCTGCGTGTTGGAACTGTCATAGTCCTCCTAGGTATTTTGCAAGTCAAAATCGTGATTTAATTTACAAGTAAACTATTCAAAAGTAAACAATATTGGCGTATTCATTTTAACTAACTAACAAACTATCACGCTGTTTCCCCGCAGGGGTAGGCAGAGAGACACTCATTGCTTTATTCACATTCGTAAATCGTCTTGTACATACTCTTCTGTTATTCTGACCCTTGATATCACCCAATTCATGTATTTGGTTAAATTAATCATTCCATCTTTTCCTCGGATGTCCCCGACTACTTCTACCATTTGAATTCGCATCATATAGTGTACTTACACCCCTTTCTTCATTCATCCGCTCTACATGATCCAACCATTTAAGCGTCCCTTTTTTAATCTTACTCGTTACACATATATCAGCTCTGCATTCTTAGCAAATCTCAAATTTTTTTCACATGGTTATATATAGCTTTACCATACGTGCACCTCAGGAGTCTCATTTATTCAGCATTCAGTCGTCTTTCATCCTTCCTCTGCCAGTTTTATGCCTCAATGCCATCCACCAGGTTTGGTATCAGCACTCTAGTGTGAACTGCTAACTTTACTTCATTGTAGCTGTATAAAAATCTTAACTAACTAACTAACTATCACGCCGTTTCCCCGCAGGGGTAGGCAGAGAGGACGGACCGCCAAACAACTCGATCTTGGCATACACTTCTTGCTTCATTCACATTCATACAACGCCTCATACATTCTCTTCTGTTATTCCGACTTCTGACATGGCCCGACACGAGTATTTGATTCACTTGATAAAATACAATATAATGTATTCACGATTAGAACAATTATGTTCAATTTATGAAAAATAATTAATTAAAAACAGAGTAACATAGCTGAAGCTTTGATGTACGAGTATATTAATACTGAGAGATAGCTTACCAATCCTCCCGCTAGTATACGAGTAGTATATTCAGAGAAATGATTTTTTGACAGTGCCGATCGGATACGCCGACGCTTAACTGATACAAATTATGGTTATCCGATGGGCAATCATGGGGCACTAGAAGTTAAGCTATAGTCTATAATCACGTTAGGTACCTTTTTTTTCCTCTTAAAACCAGCAATAAGGAATAGTAATATGGAACTACAGTGAAAAATATATATTCATAAAGATCAGAAAACCAGTTTTATTATATAGGTATAAAAAAATGATCTCATAAAAACAACCTGTTATTTTATACCATTGCATTCGTAACATCTGACGTCACGGGTCTTGATCGCGCGTATTCTGGTTTTGGATTTCTATGGACATTTTTGTTTATGGATTTTGTTTTGCAATTTTTTTAGTTTTATCTAAATTCAAACTTAATTTGGACGACTTTAAACTTTATAATTGCATTCGTATTTAAATTAGAACGTCATCATTGATTAAAAAAATATAGCAGTATCTTATGAAAAAGGAACGAAATCGTATTATTACGTAAAATTCTAAATGAAATATTGTGTTGTTGGTTGGAGGCACATACACGTTGTTCTTGATCTGTTTCAACGGGCAATGATAACTTGTGTGTAGTCTTTATGATTTTGATGCCGCTTTCCTCGAGTCTCGAGGGAAATTTCCGCTGACGCGTTCCTCAACGTCGAGCTTAGTATTGGCATCCATTCCTGGGTCTGCGTCCCCCTTCCGCTACTCCATGGTGGTAATAGGTGTTGCATGCAAAATGCATTATTTTGCCTTATTGTCCTCTTCTGCGAATCTCGAGCAAATTCCACTTAATTTATTTTTTTAATCATATAAACCATACATTTGTTTTGAAGCACTTCAATCTAATATAATAATAGATCGGTTTAGGAGGTACCCATCCTTCGTCAGGAATAAATTAAGACTAAACTAAGATACAATACTAAAATAAGATTCTTCAGTATAATAATAAAGGCAAAAAATTAGATAATTTAGAAGCACTGGAAATTAGAAAATATTTCTAGCATATTGAATAACCAAGTAAATTTATCGTACAGTCCTCTTCTAGATATTTTTCCAGCGAATCGTTTTGTTCTTACAGAAAAAAAAACACAATTACCCCATCCCCTTTGGTCGGCTCCCACTACAACACCTAAATATTCATGTATGTCTATCATTATTTTTTATCTTAGTTTAATTTTAGTATATTCCCGATGAAGGAATGGTACTTTCGAAACCGGTCGATTATTATATAAAATTGAAATGGTTTAAAACAAGTGTATACGTTTATATTATAATTATGGCAAGCCACAAAGTACGTAAATACTTTTTAAGAATGTTTGTTTATTTATTTTATTTGGAAAATCAACAGTTCACTATAATTATAAACCTTGGATATGTATATAAAAACTGAAATAATGATAGGTTTTCACTCAAGTTTTTTAAATATTTAATTACAAAAAAGCTACAAATTTAGATTATGTGGATGGGGATAGTGGGAGGGAGGTAACGGAATGGATCTTCTCTGTGTTGAGTAATATGTATTCTGTGAATGTCATTTTAGTCAAGTTGTGAGGGACTGATTTAAATAAGTCGCACTCATTGAATGAAGTGTTAAATATGAGTGAAGCGCGATGAATAAACGTGTTTTGTTTTGAGTTAGTATTGCATTGAGGGAGGCTTACTGTGTGGTTTCGTCTGGTTTATTTATTGGGCAATTTTAATTGAATTCGTTCTAGTGGTTCAGTGCGTATATTTATTTTAGAAAACGATTTTGTACTATCTCAATCCTTTCTGTGTGTGTTACTCCAGACTATTCCAGATTTGAGATGCATACTCCAGAGAACTGCGCACACACGCAAAGTATAGTTTTTTCGTAGTGTTTCTTTTTCTAAAAATCTTTGCAAGTTCTAAGTACAAAGCCAAGTAGGTACGATTCGTTTTTAATCCCCTTTCAAGAAAACTCAATAGAAACCCACTCCCAATTCTCCATCCCTCCCCCTTTGGAGCAGTTTTACGAAGGCGGCAGTAAATTGTGACTGGTATGATGAATTTATATTATTTTACACCCGGCCATTCGGGACATCGGGCCATCGGGCGGTCGCCACTCGCTGGTCCGGTGTGACGTCACAGCGCATCTGTCGGGAATAACGGTTAACCCAGGTCTTGTACCCGACGAAAGAGAAATAAAAATCCATTTAAAATGTAAACACTTTGCGGTACGAGTGAAAAAATTAAGATGAAAAGTTGCGTATTTATGAACGCCACTAAAATACTACTATTCTGGAAACACTAGATTTTGCCTGTACCCAACTGAGCTTATAAATATTTAAGCGTAGTGTTTTGAATTAGATTAAGAAACAAACTTGTTTATTTAAATTAATTTATTTTACTTATTTATTCTTTTCTATTTATTTAAAGACGTTTTTTTTAAATATAAGTAATTATTATATTACGCCGTTTCTCCTAGGCAGAGAGGACGGACCGCCAAACAACTCGATCTTGGTATAAACTTACTTCATTCACATTCATACAACGTGTCATTCATTCTCTTCTGTTTTCCGACTTCTGATATGGTCCAACTCAAGTATTTGATTCATTTGATCGTGGCGTGTCTTCCTCGGACGTCCCCGGCTTCTTATTCAATTCCAATTTGCGTCATATATTCCGCTTGCTCTCCTTTATTTGTTCATTCGCTCTATATCCCAAACCAACTAAGCGTCTCTATTAATCTTAGTCATTACGTTTACATCAGCTTGCATCCTCTACGAATTTCAACATTTTTACACAAACGCACGGTCATACTCGTGCATGGTTTATCACACATTCGCCTCAGAGATCTCATTTCTAGAGCAGTCAGTCTACTTTCATCCTTCCTGTGCTAGTTCTACGCCACACTGCCATACATCAGGGTTGGTATCAGCACTCCATGGTTGACTGCTAGCTTCGCTTCTTTGGAAAAAAGACGAAAATCCAAGATAATTATTTATATTTAATTTAAATGTTGTTACTTTTGATTTGGTATAATTAAGTTATGGAAAAAATCTGTTCCTTTTGATTTTATCCAGATCGAGGTATTAAATTTTATCAAACGTGTTGGTCTATTTTCTCTTATTTGTTTTAATGATGTACGCCTTTGATTATATAGCTTTATTTTAAAGTATTTAAATGTCTTTGTCTGTGGGTGCTATTTTTTAATGGGATTAAGGGGGGTAGTTTGTAGAAGATCTATTTAAAAAATATATATTTACCTAAAAGCACCAAAGAAAATATATGTCACATGCAATCTGCATGTAAACATCTCTAATATATGTGTTTACAGTAAGTATGGGATATCGGCATAGGGTGGAGCTGCAGACACGTATATAAAAGGGCTACACATCTCACAAAACAATAATTAAAATCCTGTTCAAAAAACCATATCGACATCCTACGGAAAACAAATTAATTACAAATAGCATTTTTGATATGAGAATGTTATTTATTAAGAAAATTATCTATAATAAGTGCATAAAATTATCATCTTCCTGCATATCCCACTCACAAAATACAAGGGCTAAATCTTACAATCATTTACAAGTACCTAATATTAAATTCACTTTTACCAAGAAACACGAATCCTACCTCGGACCTCTCATATTCAACAAATAGAAATCTCTCAACATATAATGCAAATCAGCCTAAAATGGTTATATAAAAAACTTCAACACATCGCTAATAAACAAAAAAATCACCAAATTACTTGCACACTCTCCTTAATCTGATATTGTTATTTTTATTACTATCATGTTTATTTTTTAATTTAAAATTTTTTACTGTGCACTTTTAAATAATCCTTCATTCGTTTATTTATTTTTAATTTGCAGCTTCGCATATGCACTTTTTAAACTTTGTATTTAAAATTTAATTTTATATGTGTTTTACGCATTTCCTTATGTATTTTTAATCATTTTTCTTCATAATCCTTTATTTTTATATCAAAATACTTATTTTTAATGTCCCTCATCTCAGAACAGACATCGTCCGGTGGGACGGGTAAAGTGCACCCAAATGTTTAAAATGTTTTAGCCAATAAACGCTCGGGTTGCCGGAAATGAATTGTAAGTATGGTGAACATAATAAAACTTATGAATTATTTATTTACAAACAACAATGTTTATTTATAAAATAACACATTTATAAACGGTTTTCATTTAACCTTTGCCTGCTTTCCTGTACCGCAAATCTGCCGTGCAGTAGTCCCCGGCATCTTTCAGCATTAGTGTTTGCAGAAACGCTCTCTTCTCGCCACAGCCACCGCAAATTACCAATACGCATCTACTTGCTATTTCATGATTCCGTTTCTCTCATTTAATTACATTTTCCCACTGTCTCTTTTACGTTTATGCATTCTGCCGCCATATTAACTTTCGATATTTATGGTTGAAAATTAGTCAATTCGTTAGTAAAGCAAGCTAAATCAAAGGTGTTAAATAGCATGAACTTTAAAAAAAAAACTTTCATTTTATCCGGAATCATTTCGAAAAGTTTTAGTAACGTTAAATTAAATTATTAGCCCATAAAAGTGTATACGAACAAATGCATAATATTCCATACTTTTATCAGAGTCTCAAAATTCTTTCAGTTAGATCAATTTTATGGTACAGAATTATATTTCAGTACATTAATAACCCTACGTAAAATTCAAAAAGAATAGAGTTTACCCGTCTCCGAACAGACATAGTCTAGTGAGACAGATAAAGTACAAGTAAATATTTAAATTTTATGGCAATAAACGCCCGGGTTGCCGGCAATGAAATGAAATGAGAGCACACTTACACTCTCAATTAAAAAAAAGGATTAACGGTTCTGAAGCATACAAACAAATATGGAAAAAGTATTGAAGAAGATAATATTAACATATCTCAAATGAACACGAAACCGAAACACAACAGAAATTAAAAAGATTTCAGTCGCATCTGGAACTCGAACCCAGGATCTCTACCTATCCGGGGTAACCGCTTAACCAACTTAGCTAATGAGACTAGTTCAATTTACGCCATTTATACCGATATCATACTTCATGTTCAATATTTGTTAATATTATCCTCCATTTTTATAAATTCCATATTCTTGGCTGCTATCCTTATGATGATTGCAAAGTTTCATCCAGAACTCAATTGTAATCTGGATAGAGTCTCGGATATACCTACCCGATTTTTATTTAATTTCTGTTGTTTTTTCGGTTTCGTGGTTCATTTGGGATGTGTTAATATTATCTTCTTCAATGATTAAAATATTACAATGAGGTTTACAAACTTCAATAAGTTTAAAAAAATAAAATGGAATGAACGAAGTACTTTAGATCACACGATTCCTAGCTATTACCCGCTGAATAAAAAATGATAAGAAAATGGCTTAGGATTATGCAACGCAGTTTTAAAATATGATATAAGTTCATATGACCTAATCTGACCAATGATAATTTTATCTAAAGTATTCTGATCCAAACTTCTCTAAATGATTTCGAAGAATAGCTGAGTATCAAAAAAATGAAGCCAGTCGATTTATGGCATAACCATCAGATTTTTGTGAGGCTCAAGAATCAGACGAAGAGAATAAAAAGAGGTTGATGAATGTTGGAATGTACCTAACTATTTAGATCTAGTCATTTAAAGTAACGTTTCGACTCTGGATGGTGGTCTCTCGTCATGGCGACAACTGATTTATATATGAACACTAGATTAATTAATTAATCAACGTAATTGTTCTTTGAGGAATATGAGGACTAGCCCACAATATAATGGATAAGAAATGAAAAACGCTTCAAAATTTTTTATAAGTTTCTCTCTTACAACATATTAATATCCCAGTAAGAACTACTCCTTACGAAATCTTTAACAATCTTAAAATCAAGCCAATAAAACAGTTATACTCTAAAATAATACTACTTTATTTACATAAATTAAAAAAAAATGCGAAAATAATACAAACATTATAAACATTATATTTCGAGTCAAAAACACATTCACAAAAATAATATTTGAGCAAAAAAGTTTCTTATACTTTGATACTAAACTCTACAACAAAATTCCTCTCTTTCAAAAATCACAACAGCATTAATACATTTACAACTCAAATAAATCGCTGGATACGTCACACAGGAAGATCTGAAATAGGAAAGATATAAGCACCAAATACAAACTGATACAGATACCGCTCACTCGCATTTAAAACACCACATATTACAATTCATCCAGCAATTTCATCAAATTCAAATAATTTTATTTAATATTATGTAAATGGAATCCTCAGCAGGGGAAATCTGAGTGAGGATTATTATTTTTTTACTTGTTAAAAAAAAGAAAAATAATGGAATGTTTATAATTATCACAGCATCCTGCTATTTCAAATATTAATCTCGTATTGGTAACCTAGTTACCTTATCTCAATCTTCTCCATTATGCTCATCTCGGCTAATTTCGTATTTATCTAAGCTTTAAAAATAATTTTCAAATTAGTTTATTACAACTTTTAGATAATATGTAATCAGAAATTTCATCCTCACTATTAATAATTTAATTTAAGTAACTCATCAAAGGTAACAATACTTGAAAATCTCTCCACGTAATGGTATTATAAAACACTACTTAGAAAATAATAATATTACAAATGAAAAATGTCAATGAACTCTCCAACACCTGCTATTATGAGATCTCGACAAAAAACAATTTGTTTAAAAAAAATGAGAAACACGACAAAGAAATTAAAAGGTCAAATGTCCCAAAGTTCTCCATCCCACTTTCATTAGACAGCTATTTTTCGTAATAGATATTGGCTTTCTCCGATATTTTAAAGTATCGTCATTATAAATAATTGAGTGTATCTATAGATTTTTTACGACATTGAATATTTAAATTATGTTTACGTGAAACGCGATGACAGATCTCAATATGTTCCGAGTTTTATTTACCGAGTTCCGAGTTACCTGATTTATTTATATGTTCAAAACGTCTTCGTACTTTCCATGTTACGCTCCTATTGAAGGTTGTATATCATCATTGACCACATCATTATTTTGACCGAACGAGTACCGTACTTTTAGTACAGTTTACTCGTAAAACGGCTCTAAGCACAGGTACTTTTTGAATAGTTTACTTGTAGAACAGTTTTAAGTTATTTTAACAAACGTCTTGTAATCTTTGGGGCACAGTCAGGTGGGAATGCTGTCCTTGTTCTATTTGTATTTTAATGGAAGATGCTCTGAGGAACTAGCGCCATTGATCCCTTCGGTGCCGGCGCACAGTCGGGAAACACGCTAAAGGCGCTATTTGTATAAGATTGACATTTGTCACACGAGAACGGGTCATTTCTACGACTTGCTCTTGTGTTCAGCAGCTCGGCTGTGGAATAATCTGCCGGCCTCTGTGTTTCCTCCCTCCTATAACATGGGTCTCTTCAAGACCCTGGTTTGCTACTTCCTATCCTCTAAACCAGCATCCTCCACACAGCATCACCAAAGATGATATATGCCCTGAGGGAAATTATTTCCCTCGGGGCCGCCTATGTGGGGTTACTGTAAAAAAAAGCGCGGGTACTTTTAGAACTGTTTACTTGTAGAACAGTTTTAAATAGATGTACTTTTAGTTACTCATAGAAAAGCATTAATTATGGGTACTTTTATAAAAGTTTACTTGTAGAACGGTTTAAGGGACAGGCATTTTCAAAACGGTTTTAAGCACAGGTAAGTGTTCTTAGTAAATCTTTGTTTAAAGCATTGGGCTGACGATGATTATCTTTTTGTTTCAGTGGTCACTGGATCTACAGATGGAGTCGGAAAGGCATACGCCAAAGCTGTAAGTATAAAAAAGCGTGTTCTTACTTAATTATTGAAGAATGTGCCTTTTGTTTCCTAAATGGGGTTGCCAAGGTGTTGTGATATGCTAAGTGTGATGAAATTTACAAAATACGGTTTGAAGCCTTTGCAAAAATTTATTGATTTAAACATTTTATTTTTCATCAGCCATAATACAGGGAAATCCCTAGCTTATTGGGTGAAAATGTACTAACATAGTAACAATCCTACTTTTCATGAAATATGTATAAAAATAACAAAGAAAGCAATTTAAAATTTTAGGTTATAAGGTGTTGTAGCGATGCCAATTTAATCTTCATCCGTCTTACTTATTAGATTCTTACTCACCGGTGCAGCATTGGTATAATTAAGTCTGGTTTAATGCCATTTTAACCATACCCACGCCGTGGGAATAAGTCAAGTTTTTCACTGTCCCAACCTTAAGCGTGACGTAATATTTACACTGTGATTATAATTAAACGGGCATTGTTAAGAAGTAGCTTAAGGGGCCAGCATTGAGAAAATGACGCGTTTCTCAAGTGGAAAATAAACTAAAACATGAGGTGCGTTATTGAATGAGATATAATATAAACTAGATTATCCTATATAGTTACGCGTCGTAACAGGAAGACTTCAGATTGTCGTATTTCAACTTTTGAAGAATTGCTTATGGTTAGTAAATAATATGTTAGATGAATTCCAGTGGCGTGCATTGCTCCATGACTAAAGGTAGGCTGTGTTGTTTTCATTAAATATATTAAATTCACTCTTTTATTATCGTCTTACGATGATTGTTGTAGCCAACTGAATAAATATGGGCGTACAAGCTCCTCACCAAATTCATGGACAAAAACATTTTTATTTCTCGTATTTTTTCTACCGTGGTTAATTTTATTTATGTGTAGGTAGGTATAGATTTCACGTACGATGTGTAACTTTAACTTCGTGTAATTTATAAAGGTAGGTACTCCGGAATGTATAGCTGAGCATTAACATATTTTGTGTAGAATACAGTCAACATTTAAATATGACATGTGCGTCATTTTGCATACTTAGTTCCTGCTTTTGACACGTTATAGCAGAGAGGTCGGTGAGGCGAGCGTGGCACTACTATCCGTAGCTGGGGACTCGCGGGTTGTTTTGAAAAGGTAGAATAATTTCTAGCAACATTTTGTAAAATTCGTTAATATTTATTTTGTATGTCAATACAGTGGGGTAGTCAGTGCTTATGTGCCTATATGGAATGCACGCTTCTGGGTCTGCGTGCCCAGAAGTTTGTTATGACGACGTGCCAATAAAGCAGATCATGTTTTTCAACACTGAGCCTGTCGGAAGTAAGCAAGTGTATTAAAAAGCTAGCCAGGAAGCGCTTGGCACGCTTCTATCAGTAGAACTGGGAGGCTCGGGCAACGGGGTCACTGGCGCCGGAGGCTATATCAGAAGGGTGTTGATACTATAATTTGATGATAAAATGTATAAACTACCGATCTTATCAACCAGGCTGATCGACCGCTAACTTAAAATATCTTTAAAACCACTTTTTTAAGCTATAAATCTTACTGAAAAGTATTGAGCTGTTAATGTAAGTCGTTTTCAGGTCGATCGCACTAAACGCTGTATCAACATCACTTCTTTGTACTGATTAAATAAAATACACTTTTTAACTTTATTCCACTCTTATTTTTGACCGTAACTGGTTTCAGCCTGTGATGGCTATCTTCAGACTGGTACAATTGATGCTTAAACTATGGTTTACATACAATATTGGGTGTCAGGGGTAACGAACCATGATTTTAATTAGATAATATTGTTCAGTATTTTTATAGCATGATTTTACAAAACTTGACTTATTTGGTAATTTTGAATTTATTCTTAAGATTACTTTATATATCAATCTGGTTTAAAAATATTTTTAAGATGGATTACAGTTGTTTCTAATTTAATATTATATATTATTTATATAACAAAAGGTTGGTGAATACTGATCGATAAACAGTTTATTCTAGGATTTTCCAATCTTAGTTGTAATATGAAGGTTAACAATAGGATTTTCAGTAATTGGGTTACTACCAGCATTATGAAATATTTACAATGGTTTCATAATAAATATATTTAGTATGCACTTCTGTGATATAAATAATAATACAATGGAAATGAATTTTACTGTAGTTATTTGTTAAATTTGATTTTGTCTGCAATATTGAATTTTTTCCTTAAAAGGTTAAACAATCATTTTATTCGTGTTAGCGCGGCTTTATTTTTGTGAACATGGCTGTCAGTTCAAAAAGCATTAAATACGTAAATTCAAAATGCAACCCCATTCTACGGAAACCATTTTCAGGCACTTTCTATATATCAATTAATATTCCAACAGCGGAGTTATTTTCAAAGTGATTCGATTTTGACTCGCATTCTCTCACATCTCGCTCTGCAATGAAGTCCATTACCGCGTGAACCGCTTTAAGTGACGCCCGGAGTTCGTTTGTTTTTCAAAGCAATCGAATTTGCCGGTTTCGTCGACTGTTTCGTACGTTTCGCACTTCGGTAAGGTAGAAATTTAGATTAGTTCGAGCTGCGATCTTAAAAATATTGCTCAAACATTGTAAAATATTGCTCATTAGAAAAAAATTGGAACTGCTTTCTATTTTGTATTTTGACACTAAGAATGTTAAAAATTTGTGAAGCGTAGTTAATAAAGGTGTTTTGTTTTGTTGCATCGAGGGGTCTGGTTATTCCGATGGGCAGAATAGTTGTTATTATTTAAACACCTTAGGTGTTTCATAACTCTAATATTGAAAAAATTGTGAATTCATGTACTAGAATCTGTATTTTTTTAGAAGTAAACTTTATACTTCCATTAAAACAAGAAAAGATAATAGCAGTTATGTCCTTTTGCACATGTTTTTATAAGAAAACATGTCACTATTTTGAGGGGCGTGCTTTCGAGTAGCTGTCTAAAAATAAACAGAATAATACCTTAATCCGTTTCTCCTAATTATAATAAGGAACTCCAGTGAAAAATATAATAGCTTTAAAAATACATGGTTTTCACATAAATCAGCAAACGTCGATACTGATTATATAACTATTATTATACGTAGAATTTATAAATCGTTATTTAAAAGTGTATAAAAAATCATCTCATCACAACACCTTGTTACGTTGGTACCATTGCATTTGGAACATCTGACGTCACTTGCGCATTCTGTTTTTGTATTAGTATGAAAATTTTTATTTTTTGGTTTTGTTTTGTATTTTAAATTTTTGTTTTTCAGTGTTTGCGATATTTTAACTTAATTTGGGTTACTTCAAGGTATATAATTATCGTTCAGTTAAAAAAAACACTATTATTAATGAAATTAGAGCATTTATTAGCAAACTTACGAATACGAATATTATGATAATGTTAATTCTCGATACTATTATTATTCTTTGAGTTAAAATTTCTAAAAAGCTACATAATTTTATTACTTGTGTTAAGTTATGGCTTGCCATGAATAGAATATAAAATCTTGTATGGCTAAGCTCATCCTTGTTTTGACATTTCATATTCTAACCTCAAAACTGATATAAACCGACAGGCCATAGATTTGGAGCATTTTGACTGGCTTTGAAAAATTCAAACTTTGAAAATTATTATAACTACGAACACCAACATAAACGAAATGTATATATATATTTTTAAATTTAGTCGAGTTCCTTATTGAAAACAATAATAATCATATGCGATAAGTTGTGTGTTCTGATTTCAAGTCTTTAAGTAAGGCACTCGTGCAGAAAATAACAAGTGTTTTCTCATTTCCCAGATTTGAGGAAATGTGATTTATTAGGAAATGGCAGTAGGTAGCTTCCTCCGTAGTAGAGAAAATCTAATAAACCTTCTTCGAAGAAAAATTCCATCTACGTTTAATGTACAAGGTATAATGTAGTGGAAGGGTTAATTGTAGCCAGATTAAGGTCATAGGTTGAATTTCACATTATTAAGTTATTGAAATTTAATGCAGTTATTTTAGGCATTTATTGAGGCATCGCAATTGGATCATAATTACGTAATTGGATTTGGGATCTCGAAAATAACGCAGGCTCGTTGTAGCGCAATGAATGAGGTGAAGAAGGGATGTTTATGTGTTTTGGATACGTAGAGGGCATAAACGTTTGTGGTTGAGAGAATTTCAGGAGGTTGTATGAAACGTAAGTTAAAAATAAAAATGTATTTAAAACTTGTCAGTTAATAAATATATTCAACACTTGGCTATCTGAAAGAAACGATTCATATTAGATAATTAGAAAATGTTATTTGCACGACTTATTTTTGTTATTTACGTTTTTATTTTATTTTTGTATTTTTGTAGAAATATTTTTCAGTAAGATTCTTATGAAATATTTATTTAAAAAAAAATAAAACAATAACTTTGTTTTACATCACTTTGTTTTACATCACTTTGTTTGTTTTACATCACTTTGTTTTACATCAGCCGCGTTTGGTGACGAGATCTGAATAGCCAGGTATACCCCACCTTCCTCTCCCCTTCTCCTTCCCTTCCCCAATTCCTTCAGCCTCACAACATTCCCCAATTAGGAATGCTCTAGTCTCACTGGCTCCAGATGGTTGGGAGCAGTTGGGACTCTTGTGCGGTATTCATATAAAAAAAAGAAATATTTATGTTTTAAGTTTATAGCATATGTATATTGTAACTCAACCTAAACTGTTAATTTAGAATAAGGTTTTGAATAACAAGCTCCCCTTAGTCAAACTATTAAACAGTACTAAAAAACACTAATAGTAGGCTCATAAATAATCAAATAAATTTAAATAAAATTCCAATTCTTAAATTATTCCCAATAAACAAAACACACTCTTCCCGGTCAGGTACCTGCTGATCTCCCACCATTGGGCCTCCACTAATCTGTTTTTATCAATCTATAACACATGTGTATCTTAGTTCATAGTTTAGTTGTATACTGCCCTGAAGAAGGTACGGTAGTAGAGAAACCCGGTCGGCAAAAGTATAAATAAAAGTGATGTTAACAAAGTTATTGTTTTATTTTTTAAATTATAATGTCACATCATCAAGTTACCGCTTCATATGAAAATATAATAAAAAAGCAGTTGTTTTGGGACACTTTGCCTTATATTTTGAAAAATGTCTTAAAGTTAATAAAAATAAATAATTGTACTAAAATGGGAGTCAAGGACGTTCCAGGAAAATGCATTACTCTCTTGTATCTAGTGAATAAAATACTTTAGTCGATTCATGTTTATACCGAGAGTCTGGAGTATTAGGAGTGGTGAGACGATGATTGAATGTGGATGTAGCAGGTGCTGTATACGAGGACGCAATTCTCTGCCAAACCGTTTTAAAAACAGCTTTATGGAGAGTTCTTTTAAATTATTTTTGGAAATCATCAGAAAACTTACAAATAAAAAACATGTGAGAACATCCAGTCTTAATTGTATATATTATAGTAACAGATATACTATGTATTATATCTGTTATTTTACAATTATATTAGGTTAGGTTAGTTAGTAGAAAGCGCACTTGAGGTAAACCTTCACAAAACTGCGCTATGGAAATTTACGCTTATTATTATTATTAATTAAGTAGTAATATTTTTTATGCACGGTGTTCGAAAAGTAGTGGTAAAAGAATGTTATATTTATTGTTGCATCTACGTTATTATAGATTTATTACCGCTGAAAATAATTGGTATTAGTAGCATATTCATTATGCAGGCATTTCCCAACCTTACGTCCCATCTCCTTCCCTTTTCTACTACCTTAAACCTCATAACATGTTCCAATTTGAGATCCTATAATCTCACTGACTCCAAACGGTTGGCAATCGCTGGGACTCTTGTGCGGTATTCACAAAATATTTTTTTTTTTTACAATAACCCACACTGGACGCCCTGAGTAAAATAATTTCCTTCAGGGCTCATGTCATCTTTGAGGATGCTATGTGCAGGAGAGAAAGGAGTTAACATGTAGAAGGGAGGAAACACAGAGGCCGGAAATCGTTTCACAGCCGGGATGTTGAACTCGAACATTGGGCGCGCGTTTGGCGTGTTTCCCGACTATGCAACTGTGACGAAGGAATCAATGACGCTAGTTCCTCAGATCATCTTCCTTTGAATTACTGGCAGAGCAAGGACAGTATTCCTACCTGATGCCTGATGCCTGATGCAATCCGTTTTTTTAAATAGGACAATTTATCAAACACACCGCCGGTTCTTTACAGAGTCAATTATTTTTTGTTTTGTTATTTTATATACATACATTTAAGTGACTGACATAGTTCTTTCTTCAAATTTTAATAAACTTATTTAAAGTTATGGAAATGAGGGAGTTGAAAGAGTCTTGCCCCAAGGCGCTGTAGTTATTCCTTACGCCAATGCGTGCAAACACGGTAAGAACTGGGCTATTTCCATTAAAGAAGTACATATTCACAATTTGCAGTAGTCGGAAGAAAGTTGTGAATGGTGTTCAGTACAGTGAGTAGTCATTAAAATCACATAGTTCCTGATAGATTTTATTCGTTTTCGCGTTATGTATGTACAAGTTTAATTACTGGCAATTAAAATCGTGTTCAATAATACAAATAATAGATAGAGGTTCTTTGGTAATCGTGGTAAAAGGTTCTTCCGTGAATCATTATTTTTCACATGACTAGACATTTATTTGTTACATAACTGATGAAAAAAATTAAACAGTATTTTTTTTTAATTTAATATAAATATACATATATATATATAATATTTAATAATAAAGATATATCTAAAAAGCTACTTGAGAAAAAGTATTAATTTATTTAACAAAAACTACCAAACTAAATAGAGAAAGATTTGTCGTGTTTGAGTTGGGGAGCAGCGCCATGTAGCGACGGTAATAGAAACTAAGTAAAGAAATAAAATAATCTAGAATATAATATATGCAGTTTGTTTTGTTGTACATGATAGTTCCTAAGTAATACATCTTCTGCAAAAATAGAAGGGACAAGATGTATGGCCATTGCTGTAATTTTTTTTTGCTGTATATACGTTTTTTTTTTCATTATTCATCATCTAACTTTTCGAGCACGTTTTTAAGTTTTATATAATAATGAAGAAGTTTGTCTGTGGATAGGAGGATTTCTTTTTTATACAAATCTACTAAAAACTTGAACTGTAATAAAATATATAATAATACAAATGAATATCAAATAAAAATTTCTAATAACAGCCCCCTTCATAGACACAAGCTCTAATCTTTAAAACAAAAAATATTTATTTATACAAATGTACAAAATTTATTAATCTTCTTCTTCTATTATATAAAGAAGAATGTCCAAGGCGGGTGGTGTATGTTTGTTTTGTATACAAATCTACAGTTTAATTCCGAGCTTGATGAAATTTTGCACACATGTCTTTCGTAAAAACCACCCCCTTCCCCCTTTCTCAATCCTTAAAGCAGAATTTTGGTACTTCAAGAATTTTTGTAAACTTGTCGATCGAAATAAGAGGAAAACTACTGAGTAGGGGTAGGGGTAGGGCTATTGGTAACACATCACAACCTCAAAAATTTCCCAAAGCAATCCCCGAGTAACGCCGGGTACTTCAGACAGTCTCTGTGTATAAAAATTAATGTTTGTCTGTCCTCGATTTTCTCGAAAATTAATCGACCAGTCGCTGAAAATAGTACAGTTTGTTCTTTGTAGTGCCGGGAAGGTTTAGAGAGTAGTTTGAATGTAATCCAATGTAAAACTGTTGCTATAACATTTTAAAATTAGTATGAAAAATATATTGTATTGAAGTTAGCCCATAGTATATATCTCTAGTCAGGCACAGATTACATATTCACAAGAAGAAAGTTTGTTTGCCTAGAAAATTATTATAAATATATACAAAATAGAAACACAGATAGATACCTACGTTAGAATTGTATTATTTAGATATATTTTGAAAAAAAAAAATGTTTGTAATGAAATAAAATTTTCAAATGCATCTTTCTTTGTTTATAGATAGAAATAGTCGTGACTAGGCATAACCCTCGTTATAAAATATAAATATATATATAAAAATATCCGGGTACACATCGGCTAGTATATTATAAAAAATAATTATTATTTTTTTAAATTTAAATTTTTGGTTAAAAGAGTTATGAAACATAATGTCGAAGTAGGTTTAAGTTACTGTCCATATTCATTTTGACTAAACTTAGACATTGCTCAGTTTTTTATTGGTGATAGTGACCATAAAAGGCTACCATATTGAAGTGCGATTTCCCCAAGTTTCGCACCGCTCTTTATGTCTCAAATCCCATCTTATTTCCATGCGAATTGAAAAGTTTTATTCACTTCCCACTTGTACATAAAGTATACTTTACGGTCGGAATTCCGCATGGCTTTTTGATCGCGTCAATATAATACTGTGAAAGGCGAATTTTATTTCATTTCATCGCTTTCGTTTGGGTAAATTTATTATTTCATATTCTTGACATGTAGAGCTGCCGCTGAACAAATAACACCTAGAAGTGTGACCTGTCGATAATCCCGATTTGAAATAAAACTGATTTATATAAGACATTTTGACTTGCAGACGCCGGATAAGCCGTAAATATCGATTTTCTGTCGGCAATCGGAAAGAATGTAAGGCTGATGTAAGCGTAATGAACAAGATTAAGAAAGGAAGGCTAGGAGAATATATTACGTCAAAGTGAATGATTCAATAAGTCGAAGAGACACTTTAATAGAAGCAATATTCCCAACAAGCCCTCCATTGATGTTTGGTGTAACCCTAAATGACCAGCTCAGCTATGGGGGCTCCTCTCAGAAGGTGGGCGTACTGTGCAGAGCACGCATATACTTAAATAGTACATAACTGCTGACCCCGTACAAATCGCAAGTTCGCCCCACTGTAGAATTTGGCAGCCACCTCTGGTGGGGAGCCCCAAAATATCTGAAAAAAACATTTGACTCTAACCTTGAACCGGTGTACAGTTAAGAAACACGCCAAACGTGCGCCCAAAATTTGTACACTGTTAAAATTTGTCACATGAAAACGGGTCGCTTCTACGACTCGTTCTTGTGTTCAACAGCTTGGTTATGGAACGATCTGTCGGCCTCTGTGTTTGGTCCCTCCTACAACATGGGTCTCATCAAGACCCAGACTCACTCCTTCTTATCCTTTAGAATACCCTCCACACAGCATCCCCAAAGATTTTATAGGCCTCGAAGAGTCAAGAGCATAACAGAGAAGTTTGTGTGAGACGATGTATGAATGTTGATGAAGCAACGAGTGTCTGCCAAGCAACAGTTCTGTGGCAGTCCATTCTTTCTGTTTACTCTTTCGGAGAAACCTCGTGATGGTAATTAGTTTTTAGGAATGCATTATAGGTATTTATCATTGGTGTGTAGAAAGTGCATTGAGTCACCGGCAGCCGGTCGGCCGCCAATACAGCATCTCGAGAAGTACGAATTGACAATACTTCTGTTTGCGAAGACTTAACAGTGTATTCACCAGCTCATCAGTCAATAACATAAAACTATCACAGACCATTTATATTATTTGCAGGCAGATATTATACAGGCATACTTAGTACCTACCTGGCAGTTCAATTTAGATTAACACTGTTTAATAGATAATTTATTTTTAAATTAATTTCTATGAAATTTTGACATTTTAAGGGAAGGTATAAGTATAAAAAATACACATATATGACAGATTTTTTTCATAGTCTTCCTCACTAGGAGATCTTGTGCTGGGGCGAACTAGGTTTTGAATAAGGGGGTTTTAGCGACTTCTATATTCAAGGTTTCTGTAGGGTATTTCCAGTAATTTCTATGACGTTGTTTGGAGAATAATAGTTTTTCTTCTGTTATTTCTTTACGCCGAGTTTTGCAACAAAATTATTAGATAGTAATTAATATGATTTTAATTATGAATACTCTAAATATAAGCTATTAATGGGAAGAAATATTTAAGGGATGGCCATATAATTTTTTTAAATTATTATTAATAATTTATACATTATTATTGTTATTTCAGGTTCATTATTTCTCAGTATTCTGTATTCCTGAAGATATTAAACAGTGGTTTAAAAAAACATCTTTCTTAATTTTCCAATAAGTTTTTTATACTAAAAATATATTGAAGTATATACAAATATTTTTTATAATTTCTTCGAAAGATTGGTATTCACTTTGTGGCGTCATTATTAATAAATGAATTAAAATTTATTTTGTATTCACCACTTTATTAATATACACATATTGACATGCTTCGAAAGCGATGCTTTATTCACCAGGTATATATAGAATAATAAAAAATAATAATATCAATTATACACAAATGATAATCATAGAACACTATAATGTTAGAGTAGATAAACATAGAACACTATAATGTAAGAGTAGATAATCATAGAACACTATAATGTTAGAGTAGATAAACATAGAACACTATAATGTAAGAGTAGATAAACATAGAACACTATAATGTAAGAGTAGATAAATATAGAACACTATACTGTAAGAGTAGACAAATTATGAACATAAATAAAAATTGATTAAGGTATTATTATTATTATTTTGCCACAAATTGAATGCCAATCTTTTGTAGACATTGTAGTATAATTATAATTTTTATATTCAAATCATTCATTCTAAACATAAACAAAAAATGATTAAAGTAGGTAAGGAATTAACCAAAAAATATTATTAAACAATGAACAAAAATTTTATATTGGAAATTGAAAAAGAAATTATTTTTATTATTAATATTAATATCAAAATAAATTCAAGAGATAGCTATTTAAAAAAAAAAACATTTGTAGTTTTTATTTAGTTCGGACAGAAATTCTGTAAGGCTTATTCTGCATCTTAGTTTAGGGGGGAGTTTATTCCAAGCTTTGGGCCCTGATACTCCGAAAGCGCTATTTAAAGAGTTTGGAAACTTAGTATTTGGCTTGCGCTCAGGTTCTTTTAGCCTCCCGATAGCCCATGATGATGTTAATCTAAGAGTTAACTTCCTTAGACCAGTGTTTTCCGGAACACTGTTTAGAGATGTAAGATGGGGCCATTTCATTGATGGATTTAAAGACCATCCAGTATCATTTTTACTGGATTTTTTCTGAACATTTGAACCAGTGAAGGATGAGAAGGTGTTCTGAAATGTGTGGTAATTTAGAGGCCCGGCCATGAGCCTCGCCACAGCGTTGAAAACGGATTGAAGTTTCTTAGTTCTCACTAGGGATTCCTGTTCTGAGGCCGACTCTAGGTTTATTAACTGTTTTTGGTTAGTGGTTAGCAGTGGCGTGCATGCTCCTTACCAAGGGTTGGCTGAAGCTTTTTAGGTGTTGATCATCACTATTCATCACACTTAAAGCAAAAAGCATAAGGCGCCCAAGAAAAATTGTTACTAAATGTTAGACATTTGATACATAGAAAGAATTTCTTGCGGGTAGAACGGTCTTGAAAAATTTTTTTATTAAATTTCTGGAATTTTTTTCAGAAATCTGAAAAAAGAAAAGTAGGCACAGCTTTTCAACCTTTACGGGTTGTATGCCACTTGTGATTGATATGTTTATATGGAAAAGTGGAAGAGGCGCAACATCGCATAGCCGTAACAGTTCGTTTTCAAGTCCTAATCCCCTAACAGGTCAAGAAAATTATCATCCATTCAAGAAGGATTCTTGGATATTTGAAGGTTTGACGAATTTCGCCCGAGGTCGGAAAAAAATTGCCTCCCTTTTGGCACACTAATACGCTCAAGATACGATTCTATCGGTTTATATCTCCAGCAAGAGCCACTATGAAAACGTTCCATCAAAGGTTTGCCAATTTTCGAATGGAGAGCACAAGGCCGCCTCCTCTCTGTTTGGCTGGTGGGGAATTTAAAACAGATTTTGTTTCCCTATAACCTTTGTACAGATACACGTTTCAACAATGGGGGCATTACTGTTCGTGTTATTAAATTCCTCTGACAAATGGTGGTCCGATTGAATATATTAGTCGCGGCATGCCTCAAGATACAAGGTGCAAAAATAAAGCGATAAAATTATCAAAATAGAAAAAAATAAACTAGGTACTAAACAGATCACGGAGATAATAATAATAATAAAGTTTATTTTTTTGAAACACACATTATTTAACATCAACATTTAATAAAGCTTTGACTGCCGAACTGCTGGGAACAAATCCCGTTTTATGACTGTCAAATTGACAAGTTTAGTTCACATTAAATGCCATTATACAAAGATTGAAGGAAAAAAGATAGTATTGACATAGTATGGTAATATAATATATCTAGAAAGAAGTATAGAGATTATGCATACGTGTTTGATAGGTACTGGTTGGTGCTACGAGGAAAAAAATGCGTTTAAAACTGAGTAATAAAAAAAAGCATATTATTGAGAAATATTGTCAAGATTTAGTAACGTATCACTCAGATTTATGAGCCGACGATGAAAATCACGGATGCAGCCCGAAGAAGATACAACAAATAGTTAATATCATATTTAATATATTTTATTTAAGAAGTACAAAAAGTAACTTTAGTAAAATGTTCATAATCAAATGTTTTCCTTGTTTAGGGTTTTTAATCCAGTTGAGATCTTTTCCCAAAGAGCAGAAATAATTAACTATTTTTTTGCATTTGGGATATAACTCAACTGTTATTATATTTATTTCACTCAATCAAGGGGTCCGATACCGGTTCTTTTGAAGGATAAGACATTATCATAATCCTTAGGGTTATAGACGTATTGGTTAACTGCAGTCTGACTCCATATCAATAACAATACATTTTAAAATATAATAATTTTGCCCTACATTTGTATGATGATTTTAATTTATTGTTGTATTATATTATAATGTTGAAATAAACTCCTGCTGACAAGCTACTTGCAGTGGCTTAGCGGGTATAAGTTCCCACTGTATATAATGAATATTATACAATAAAAAAAAATAAAAAAACCGCCCGTCCTTCGGGTTTTTATTAAAAAAGTATTTTAAAAAACATTGGTTTTTTTTTCATTAGATTTCGCAAAAACCAACTTGTATGGGAGAGACGAAAATACTCGAACACATCCGTTAGCTCCGGCTGATCTCGAAATACTACACGAGATGACAGGAACAAACTTGATGTATACGAATGTTTTGTGGGTTTCAGGTATAGTTTTTTTTTTACCTGAACGTACGGGCTACGACTTGTTGCGTTCGAGCGATAATATAGCGGCCGCATCACGTACGTTTGTATGGGTAGGGCGGTTAAAGGAGTTTGTAGTTTAATTATAATAGTATTTTTTTAAAAATGTAGGTGGATCACATATACTTAAAACGTAATTAAACTAAACTAAGATACAAAATAATTTTGTGTAGAGGAGTTCCTTAATATAACGGTAAATTATAAAGTTCATTAACGCTCTATTGAAAGATTAACATAAATTCTTGAGATACTTAAATTTTAGAATGGGTATTATATACTAGAGAATGCATAGATACGATTTTATACTTTATTAATTAAATTTAGTATAAATATGGTAACAAATTATTATAAGCAATAATTATTAACCTAAAAAATCACATAAATTGAATAATCTTCCGAGAAAAAATACATGCTGCCGACGGGACACGAACCCGCGACCTTTTGTTTCGCGGGTTCGTGTCCCGTCGGCAGCATGTATTTTTTCTCGGAAGATTATTCAATTTGTGTGATTTTTCAGGTTAATAATTATTGCTTATAATAATTTGTTACTATATTTGTGCTATGCATAAAAAATCTTGTCTTATAAAAACATTAGTTTATCATTTAAAATTTAGTATAATTATCTGAACGTAGAAATTACTTTCGATTTAAGATATTGTTTGTTTGTTTAAGTTTAAGATATTTAATTCAATTTTTTATACCCATGAACTGTTATATTTGATTACTTTTCATGTACCTGGTAGGACACGACGGTAGATACCATTTTATTGTGACAATTCAACTTCAGCGTCGTAATACTATTCCTCTATTCAACATCTGGGGAACAAATACTTAGATGTTGTTGATATATTTGGCAGTTATTTGAAATTATTTAAATATGGACAAAACCGTTAAATTACGTTGTTTCTTTTTATATTATCTATTATAATAATAAAAGTCTGTAATGGGCGTACATAAATAAATTGCACATTGAAAATAATATTTTACAAATTGTACTGTTATCGTTCGAAAGAAGTACTTATACAATTTTGAGCATATTTCGATGGTTCACTTAATGAAATTTATTCTTATTTTTTTGGAAAATGATCCCTCCTCGGTAAAAAGAACCAGCTTTTTGCAAATCACATTTTAATATTATTTCTTTAAATAAATATTTAGGTTAACGTTCCAAACCATCTGAAAAATAAGGTAATCGTTCTGTTTTCGGTATTCGAAAACGCCCGTTTATATTTCGCACATTAGCATAAATATCACACAAGGGCGTAAAACTGTGGCAACTGAGAAATAATGTAAACTTGACTATAACTTTAGTAATTTGGGATAATATAAAAATAATAGTAATAGTAAGATGGTTTGTATAGCGCCGTTTTTGTGAAAAGTCATCTCAAAGGCTCTATCCTGTTACTAACTACGGATAATCTATTAGTTAGTCGTTTATTTCGGCTTCCTTATAGGAACTGTGTATTCCCGAAAATACCAATTCACGCTTAGTTCAGCAGCGTCATCAGCTATCGGGAGTTTGAAGGAACCAAAGCGCTCACCTGATACTAAGTTCGATGATGGTGCTTTCGGAGTACCAGGACCTAAAGCCTGGAATGAACTGCTGCATGACTTAAGAATGATCGAAGACCAGACACAATTCAGATCTTAAAACTCGTGTTTTAGACAATTATATCCATAAATGGAGGAAATGCACACGTAAATTGGTTATCTGAAATGTGGTTCTGTGCCCTCTGGTTGGAAAAAAGCGGTCATTCATCCCATATCTAAGAAAAGTGACCGCTTCAACCCGGCCAACTACCGCCCCATAGCGATCACATCAGTTCTGTCCAAGGTAATGGAACGTATGATCAACGGCAAACAGCTCACATACCTCGAGAAGAACAAAATTATTAACGACCGTCAGTATGAATTCCGGCGGAACCGCTCATGCGGTGATCTTGCGTATGTGACGCATGTTTGGGGGCGATGCCTGGAACATTACGGTGAGATTCAAACAGTCTCACTGGACATTTCTAAGGCCTTTGCTCGGGTTTGGCATCAAAGACTTAGGACTTGTCAACGAACTGCCTTCTTAGGGACTTCACGTATCCTTGTGTACGTAGATTGCTGACTTTTTGAGGGAGAGATCGATTCAGATGGTTGCTGACGGTTTCATCTCTTCCTCGCATTCAATAAATGCTGGCGTCCCACAAGGATCGGTTCTGTCTCATTGTTTTTGTTGCACCCTCAATGACCTCTTGATATGTGCACCAATCCATTGTCATGCTGATGAACAAACTCCAACGGTTCGGAGGGCTTTGAAGCAGATAATAGACGGTTACCTTGAGAGGGTTTCTTCTTGGGGTAAGAATAATCGGGTTGGGAAAGCTCTTCCCGTCTGCCCTATACAAGTAGCGTTGCAGTCGGGGTATACAGTATATACGGCAGACAGGAAGGGCTTTCTCAACTAAATTAAAAGAACATATAAGATGTTATAAAAATAAAAGCACCTCTTCAATATTCGCAGAACATCTTTTAGTAAATAATCTCGTCCCGCTTGACAATAAAAAACCTAAGCCCTTACATATAAAGAATGGGCCTAAGATTAAATTTACTTTAACAATTAGAAATTAACGAACGAACGAATAGATCCTAATATAACATTAATTAATAAAATAAGGAAAATTATATACTCACCGCTTCTCAGTATCTTCACATTATCAAAACAATACAACACACTTAAATAAATCAATTAAGAAAATATTGTCTCTTAAATACGAGCAAACACATTATAGATGTGAAAACCTCACAGAAATAAGAATTTTAATTGTTTCCTAACAAAATCGGTTTTACCGATAATAAATCATTACCCGTCCAAATTGAAAAGGAGTGGGAGTAAATAAAATCATATAAATAAGTCGTCACAATGTGGATTAACCACAGTTATAAAATGGCCTTAAACACCGAAACAGCTGTCACAATAATTAAAACTAAAAATTCTTGCAGAACTTAATATTAACATTATTAAATTTGATTTACATTAAATTAAAAAAATAAATTAAATGGAATTGTACGAATTAAACACAAAAACAATTAATAAATGCTATAATAGGTACTATCGAGTACTATCTGGTTTTTTAATTTGTTTTGAGGTATTTTTTTTTAGTTACATTTTAAAAAAGAAAAAAAATATAGTGCAAAAGTACTGATAAACTACTTTATTGTAGTTTGTCTAACGGGTGATTGTTGTTCGCAACTCAAAATTTACACTTAAGGTTACAATATATATATATTTATGTAAAATAAAAATATTAAAAAAAAACATCTAACAAACTTAAAACGTAAATATTTCTCAAGAAACAAACTTCTATCTGAGTATTTTAGTATTTTTAGTTCCTTCATGAAGTAATTGTAATAAATGGTTTCAATAGATATTCCGAATTTATATTTAACATATCTTAGAAATTTACGTTGACCTTTTTTCAATGGAATCACAGTGGATTTTATAGTGAGAAGACCATGTAGATGTGATGTTATAATTATAATTATTTTTTTTATTTTATTTACTTTTTACAAACAAAAAAATACAATACAAAAAGTCCCGATAAACTACTTTTTTGTTGTTTGTCTAATGGGAGCTTATTATTCAAAACTCAATATGTACTCGCCTACATAAAATAAAAACCTAAAAAAACGCGTAACCAACCTAAAGCATAAATATTTCTCAAGAATCTTACCCAAAAATATTTCTCCATAAATATATAAAAAAAAATAATAATAATTACATAAACGACAACACTAAATCATACATAAATTAATATTTTCTTATGATCTAATACAAATAGTTTCTTTCAACTAGCCATGTTTCCAATATATTGAATTGGATTGTGAAATTTTTGTTGAAAGAGGTGGAGTAGTACGGATTTGGCATAAAGTTGTTTTATTGTCATGACATCTAGTATTTTGAAAATCTTATTTGAGGCTGTGTAGGACGGTACTTGAATAACGCGTATAATTCTACACATGTGTGCTCTGGTTGATATTCAATCGTGTTGTTTTCTTTTTTTTCCAGTTGGCGAAAAAAGGATGTGACGTCATCCTAGTCAGCAGAACAGAGTCCAGATTGGAAGCTGTGGCGGCGGAAATTGGTATTTATTTTATCTTCTTCCATATCCTCGCGTATGAATACAAAGCTTTGCCTGAAAACTGTAGTGAATTGAATTTAAATGAGATGAAAAGGACCCAAGAGAAGCATTGATTGACGGCCGGTATCACCAATCAAAACTAGCGAAATTGAAAGCTAGGATGTTTAGGAAAACTTCCTGGCACTTTTATCAAATAAACTAAGCGATAGCTATGTCGATGTATAGCTAAAATGTACAATCTCGATATCATCAGAGTGCAATAATTTTCTCGAAGTGGTTATACTTAAAACTGATTTTGTAGGTCGACCAAAAAAAACGTTTATTTCGAAATCCGTGATAAAGATTTTAACATTGTTGCTTTGTGCACTTTCCTGTTTTTGTTTTCCATACCAATTTTTAAAATTGCATTACGTACTAACGAAATAATTTATCTAAATGAATAAGCGCTTTGGAAATTTGGTGAATCGTACAATTCAGTCTTCACATAATGTTTTGCTTATTTAACTCAGTCTTTGTATATTTTTGATTAGTTTAAGCAATCGTTATACTAATATGGTAATACTATTTTCCGTCTGACCGAAAAGTTTTGAGATAATGGCGGCCATTAGGTATTGGATTCCGTTTAAATCAGTGCATACTTTTGTCACATATCTTTTTTTAAATGTGAATACTGCACGAGAGTCCTAACTACTCCCCGCTAACCGGAACCAGTGAGACTATGGCATCCGAAATTGAGGTATGTTGTAAAGTTTGTAGGTATAGGGGGAGGGGGAGGTGGAGAAGTATCTGGTTACTTAGATCTGGTCACCAAATATGGATAAAGACATCTCAAGCAAAGGGATTACAATCTTTGGAGCACAGGCGTAAGGCTACAGTGCTGTCTTTGTTCTTCCGGTATTTCAATAGAAGATGCTCTGAAGAATTAGTGTCATTGAACCCTTTGGCATCGGTGCATAGTCGAAAAATATGCCAAATGCGCGCCCAATATTTGTACACGGTCGACATTTATCACATGAGAACGGGTCATTTCTAAGACTCGTTCTTGAGTTAAATAGCCTGACTGTGGAACGATTTGCTGGCTCCTGTGTTTCCTCCCTCTTACAACATGGGTCTCTTCAAAGTCTCTACAAGACCCATGTTCACTTCTTTCTCTCCTCAAGAAGGGAAGTTAATAACCTCAGGGCCTCAGATCAATGTCCTATTACTCAAAATAAATAACACGAAATGAAATAAACAACAAGTACAGAAAAAGAACAGCACGTACATAATCAAGAATGAAGCAATGACAAAAAGAGGACAAAAACATACATTTGAGAGAACATTTAAGTCAAAGTCTGGACATAGTTTTAGTAGAGTCCATTATTTTATACATTCTAAATGATAATCTTCCAGTTCTAATTTCGTAAAGTCCTACAAAAATGGCAACAAAAATTTCAAGGCCCTGGCTTGAGTTAATAAATATCGATATTTTGGACAGTGGAGAATGTTACCCGTAATTAGTAGAGCGTTTATTGAGGAGTCTACGGCAAAGAATGTAGAACTGAATGAGTTGCAACAAAGAAGGTGAGAATAATAATACAATTAATTATTTAAAAAAATGATAATAATATTAAAGTCTTTCCTACGCTTTTCTAATGTAGAAATGTTTATGGTTTGTTCAATTTCAACACAGGAGTAATTGCCCCTTTCTCGCCATAATCTCTATGCAATTCCACGTAAGAAGCGATATTGTTCACATTTAATATGATGAACATGAACATTATAGGAAGGAGACCAAATGACACTGGCATATTCAAGATGAGGGTGAACTAGTCAGCAGTAGAGGGTTTTTAGGGTATTAATTTAGCTAATAAAGAAGCAACGTCTCGGTTCTGAATAGTGGTCTTTCACCAAAACGATACTGAGAGTATCTATCTTCACGAAATCAATAGCAAATTTCACAAACTACAACACACGCTACTGACCAATGAATGTTGCAGCCTCGACCCTCAATAGTTATTTCGTCCCGGGCACAAAGCTCCAGAATATGTTTATAGAAGCTCGGGATTGAGTGCGCCGGATAGAGGATTCTTTTAAGGAGAAGAGCGGACAAAGGATGTGAGAAGGGACTCAACGCAATAGGGTTCTCGAACTGGAGTGTGCCAGGAGATAGAAAAACGAAAAAATAATCTATTTTCATTGTTGAATACACATCTAAACTAAGTGGTTTTGTTATAACAGAAAATATTTAGAGAATATTCCTAGTCAAAGGAATCTTTGAAAATATTTAGAAATTTCTGTTGGAAAAATACTGGATTCTTTTCAGACGAGTATTCTTTTTGATTTCGTAATTTTTTCAGCTGTTTTATGACAATTTTTACGAAAAAAGTTTCTATGGATGTTTTTGAACTATTTATCAGAGTATTCGAATGAACATTTTTACAGTAAACAAGAGTTAAGTTAGGGTTAAATATCTTATCAGATTAATTAAAACCATCGTCGATCAGCGATATTTTTACTTAATAAATTAATTAAAAATTACTTTATATTCACCACTTTATTAATATACACATGTTTCGAAAGCGATTCTTTCTTGATCAGGAATATATAGAATACTAAAAAATAATAGTCAAGTACAGACAAATGATACACAGAGAACACAATAATGTAAGAATAGACAAATTATAAAATTACAAAATATGAAACTAATGCGTCCGTCCTCTTTGACGCAAAAAACCAGAGTGCTCTGGATACGCACGCTATCCGCAAGTTGACCATTGCAGCCTTTTCCCCCTAAAATGCTTGACCAATAACAACACACTTCGGTGTTACCATCAGGCGAAACAAATATGAAATATTTCGTATTCGACAGTAAATAATACAACGGGGTTAAATGTGAAACTTTCTGTTAGATATTCTTCAAAATAAGTACTTACGAATATTCCGCGATCAAAATATTTTTTAAAGATCATTTAATCTTGCGTTTGTGAAAAGTACGCATTCGTTGGGTTTAAATACATTTGTATATTAAAAACCTTTTAATGATGTTTCAAAGCAGATGGCCTAATTTTTATATGCTTGATGTCCTTATAGTTATGGAAGAACAATTTTTAATGAGCCTTCAACGCCCACGACTCACTTTTTCATATTGAAAGAAGCTTTATTTTCTTAAGATATGATCAATACCCTTCCCTTTAAATTTTCCTAGACTAGAAGGCGCTTTATGTATAAATATTGCCATTTCTTATGATCAAATAAAAAACTGCACTAAAGCAAAGAAAACTTGGCTTTGTAATATCGGTGTCCAACAGTTTCTGGTTCCTATAATTATTATATTTATCAGAAGTCTGGTATGTTTCTGGTATTTTTTTTCTATGAAAACCATTTAATATTGCTCCCATCTGCAACTAATTGTCAAAGATTAGGTTATTTCTGCTATAGGGGAGATGAACGTTTTTTTTTAAATATAATTATTTATTTATTTATTCACGCCTAGAAGGCTTTTAAATGTTGATACGTATATCACGTCGTTATATAAAGCAGTATAATAATACTGTAATAATTAAGGTGTAAAAGAAGTAAGTAGGCACAATATAAGTAAGTAGTTACAGCGTAATGAATAGCAGTTTTACCTGTGTTTACATTATAACTGCATTTTGTACAAAATAGTATAACAATTGGTACATAACACGATAACATAAGTATAAAAAAAGTAAGAATGCAGATAGTATGTAAATAGCTAGTTACAGCGCAATGGGTGGGTAATAGGTTTATAATTATTATGATGTTATAAAACATGAACAGTTGTAAAGCGTGTTTACAATACAGCAAACCCTTATTAAGCCCGATTTGGTGTTTTATAGAAACATAATACAATAAATGCAACGATAAAAAAGGTGCACATGAAAAAACATTAAAATAAACTGATTTTTATCCCAGACATAGTATTGTAACGGAAAACATCAATTGAACTATACTCATTACCAAGTCTGTGCAATCTTTGAGTCGGAGAGTTCTCGAAATAATTATTTGAAGACCCTGGATTAGTACATAGCTCACATATTGTGTCTCGTATATATTCTTATTAAGTACAGATTAAACGGGCGTTGATAACGAATCAAAAGATTCAAAATAGTTGGCTATAATTAATGCCTTGTATTTCCCATTGCAGTTTAGTGAATTTATGTCAAATTTTAAGAACCAACAGCATTTAAGCAATCTAATTTGATCTTATTTGTTTCAGAATCCGAATACGGAGTGAAGACCAAGATCATAGTTGCGGACTTTACGGAGACGGAAGGGGTGTACGAGCACATTGAGAAGCAGCTGACTGGACTGGAGATCGGCGTGCTGGTCAACAATGTAGGCGTCTCCTACCCATATCCCGAGTACTTCCTCAACCTGCCCGATAAGTAGGTCCCTTTACATTCTGTTGATTTGATTTTGGAAGATATTTGTACGCGGTACGCGGTGAAAATATACTAAAATAGGTGGAAAGGTATCCCTCGAACGACCGTCATTTTATGTTACTATTTGCACCTTTTTTTCAATGATATTCAGATAAGAGATAACGAATAATGTATATACTGTTTCGTTTAGACGATTAAACACCTTTCATGGACGCTCTTGCTACTAGTTTCAAATTGCGTTAAAAATAGAAATAAAACGGCAATTCATGTTTCCAATATTTATAGCGAGATTTAAATTAATATATTTTTATTTTTATTGTATAATATTAATTACATACAATGGGAACTTGTACATGCTAAGCCACTGCAAGTAGCTCGTCGGTCGTAGTATAGTTCAACACTATCATATAATAAAATAAATAAAAATCATCACACAAATGTAGCGTAAAATTAGAATAATATAGGTTCATGCATGTTGTGATCAATGTACACAGGTTGGAAAAAATATTAAAAAAAATAAACATAGAGCTCCTAGAGTCCAATTACATAATATTATAAAAATGTGAAAATACTCGCAAAAGCAAGCATTAAACAAATTGATAAATAAATAAAACAGTAGTACAGTTTTGTAACTGAAAGGATAGACTTAATATAAAGGTAACATTTCAATAATTTTGAAGATACCCGGAGCTATCAAGGAGATATAGAATCGATGAAACCACCATATTTGTTCAAATATGATTATAAATTTTATTACTTGTATTTTTCATTCAATGTTATTATTTGTTCCAATCCTTTCAATGTATGTGGCTGCACTCTTACAGAAGATATATAATAGACAATTTCCCAAATTCAAGTAAACCTTTCTATGGGTTAAAGTGTTAACGTTATAAATAACATCAATGGCATAATTATTTTCTCACGAAATTCTCAGTAAACAACAGCCCCTTCACTGCAGAGAGGTTTAAGCCTCATGCATTAATAATTAGAAATATGTAAAGTATTAATAACGATAGTGGTTTCATTTAACGAGTTAACAATCACCAATCTTTATCAAGATTTTCGCTATATTATTCAATAAATCCATAAATAAGATTTACATCCTTGGACCATATTGAGGACTTCCTGGTGAGGACAATATCGTTAAAGCGAAATGATTTGAAAGTATTTTTTACTCGGAGTTGGGAATACGCTTCGAAAAAATCAATTATGTACGTTAATTTTATCGAAAAAAATTCATGCATAAATGTTTAAGTATAAGATACTAATTACAGAATGGATACAAATACACGGGTAATGCCGGTTATTTAAGCTATAATTATTTTTCATATTGAAATACATTTTTAAAATTGACAATGGGTCGGCTCTGTGGCACTCCGCTCTTCCAATTCTTTGAACACCTATTCTATAGAGCGACGTATCTCTTTCAGTCTGTCTGGCTCACATTGCCCACTGTATGGCTAGTGATGTGAATTTGTCAGAGGAGGTCCTGACTGTGTTCCGACACCGCTGCTCTTAGCCGGATCTCCTTTTAAGGCTATGGTCCCAGAGGAGGAGGCTGTATGCATACGGAAATAGAGAGGAATGTTCCGGGAGGGATGTACAAAGGCTCAGAGTGTGTGTAGAGTTGTATGGAAGGAATAAAATATCATTCGCTTTGAAAATATGTGCACTATGAAGAGAAATAGAAAATACACGAGTAAAGAGAAGCCTACAATAAGGACCTCCAGCTCATTATTATATTTTTTTAAATCAAAACAATATTCTAACATATAAATTTCAGTATTTAAAAAAAATGTGTAAGTCAGTTTTCATAATTAAAATTTTTCAAAATCCGTTAATGTCAAAACAAGGATGAGATTTGCCGTCCATGTTTTTACATTCTACTAGCTGATGTGTATCCGGCCTTGCTCGGGATTTTTGTTTTTGTTTTTAATAAAGTTATGAAGTTGTGAATTCTGGATTGTCATTTTGGTGATGTAATTGATTTGACAGCGAAAGCAATGTCTTGTGACGACTTGTGCGTTGTGACGACTTGTGTGTATAAACAAAGAAACATTTAATTTACAATTAGATAAATTTGAAATTTTAGAAATCAGAAAAAGGGTTAATTTTGAATTAAATAAAATAAATAATCAAACATTGATATAATCTCTTGAATTAATTTTCACATCAATATTAATAATAAAAACCTTTTTTTTTAATTTCTAATATAAATTAGTTACTTATCTACTTTAATCATTTTTTGTTTATGTTTAGAATTTGTCTATTCTTGAATTATTTTGTTCTTATTTTTATCATTTGTCCATACTTGAAATTATTCTTTACTATTCATACATTCCTGATGATGAAAGCATCGGGTTCGAAACATGTAGATATCAAAGTATATTCATAAAGTGGTGAATAATAAGTATATTTTAAAATTAATTTATTAATAATGATGCCACAAAATGTATACCAATCGTTTGAAGATATTATAAATGGAATTTTAATTCAAAATTTTGTTTCATTGCAAACATTTATTTTTTCAAAATATATCTAAATATTTAGGTTCTTAAGTAGGTACTCGTGTTTTACATTTTGAAAATAATCTACCAAAACAAACCCCATTCGTTTGAATATGTAATCTGTTGCTAACCAGAGTGGTATATCTATGGGCTAGCCTCAATACAACATGGCGTGTTTAATATTTTTCATTCTAATTTTTAAAACGTTATAGCAAAATTTTTTCATTTTGGATTTCATTTAAATTACAAGCTAAACCTTTCCGGCAGTATTAAGAAAAAACTTTGCTATTTTTAGTGAAACCGGTCTTGTAATTTTCGAGAAAATCGAGAACAGACAGACTACTATTATTTTTTTTATATAAAGATTCATAGTAAACCATAAATAAATGTAAATAATAACATTATGTACCAATTTAGAAACTTCAACTACAGGAATAAAAATAATATTCACAATAACATTGCCATAATTGATTTTTCCACGACTGTACCCTACTTTTTCAATAATAAGGGGTTTTTTACAATAATTAGAGAGCTTGAAAGCACACAAATTAAGTTTAAATTTCACCATAACTAAAAAAGATGATATATAAAATATAAAACATAAACGACACATTAAAATTTCCATACAAATGCAAAGCCAGAATACGCGCAAAAATAACCCGTGACGTCAGATATCGAGAATGCAATGTTACCAATAGAACAGGGTGTTTTTATGTGATGGTTTTTTAAAATTAAAACGTCAATAACTATTTATATAATTCCATGTTTTTATTAATTTTTAGATGAATTAAATTCATATAAATATTTGTTGGAGCCTGAAGATCGCCAACTGGCTAATGAAAATTTTTAATACCAGGAAACTGAATGAAATTTTATTTTTTCGCACGTTGGTTACTTTTAGGCAATTTTATCCTAATAAATTGATGTTCATCTTAATGATTTCCATCTGAATGGTGTCCATCTGAATATATATGTCAAACTATTTTGCATTGATTGTCCTTCGTTCTACATAGGTAAGACGTCCCGTAATGTAAATATCGGAATCACGGAACACTTGAGATGTTTAAATAACAGTAATTTTTAAGAGTTTCCAATCATCTCATTTCTACCGATCATATTTTTAATAATGATACAGGGGTTTAAAATCTTCCCCGTAATAATAACGTGAAAAAAATATGTAATTTAGAAACACTCAGCAATGGAAAATTCCTAAATAAAACAAAAATAAATAAAATAATTCTCTTCTGTACTAGATATTTATTAAACCTTTAATTTAAAAAATATATATAATTCAGTTTGGATGGGGATTTTGGCCTATAATTGAAAATTAAGTTATGTGTGAAACAGGCAGCTCAGCCTTTCGTCTTAATATACTCGTACTCATTCAAAATTATTCACAACAACCTCAAAACTACTCATTGTATGTAGTATTCACATAAAAGTTCCCAATAGACGCTATTTAAGGATTGATAGAACATTTTAACTTGATTACAATATTGCCTATTTAAATCCAATGTCTCGAATGTGGAGATTGCACAATGATATAGAATGTAAACATCTTTATAAACGGCGTCGCACATTAAAAAAAGCAATCGGCCATCTTCTATCTCATCATGGAAAATAGTGGTGTCATTAGAAATACTTGTTTTATTTTTTTCTTCTCTTTTTATATGGTATATTTTGTTTGATACCTTATGGTGTTATTAGAAATGTTATAACACGCTTTATTTTTATTTATTTATTCTTTCCCTTGTTAAATTATGTTTTATGTTCGATTTCCCTTAATTATTTTAATTATTTAGCATCTCTGCCAAGTGATAACTAAACCAAAAACAATGCACCCTCTGAACACCCTTTAACTGGATTCTTTAACACTCACGCGCTTCCCAATGTTCATTTTATAAGTATAATAATGTTAATAAGCTGTAAATGTTCCAGAACAATAAATAAATAAAAAGTCTATAAAAAAGGAGAAGGAAACAGAACTCGATATGACCCAAATCAAACATAATGCCTTTGGCCATGAGAATCTTAAAAATTTAGCACAGGAAAATATATTTTTCTCTGAAATCATATCATTATTATAATGTTCACAATCCAGTTGAATGCGTGTTGCGTGGGATCTCAAATTGCCGTAGAATTTGTAAATGTCACCGCCCTTCACGAGAATTGTCTTTAAAAAATCCGACATATCCTTATTTCCTGAACATAATGAACTTCCTCTTCCACATGTTTTACGTTATATCCCCAATTACCATATATAATAATGTTACTTTGTTCACGTTCAAATAAAAAAAATCCTCATCAAAATTAAACTAAACCCTGAATTTCAGCGAATCGATCCCTTAGAATAAGAGGTTCCATCTGACATTTCACTGATATGAGACAATAAGCCTTATGTGCTCTCTCTAGTGCATATTATCGCATAACATAATTTAGAATACGCAGAGTATTTTTCTCCAGAAAAGTGTAGCATTTGCGTCGTAGCCGTAATGGATTATTGCACGAACCGCAGAAAAATCGTCACGGGTTCGAACCCAGGGCCGGAAGACTCTGCGCTCTGTATGGATTGTCGAAGGTTCTACCTGACCTATGTGATTAATGAGACCTGCGGCGCCCCGTGACCCCCGAGTGATTTAAGACTTTTTGAGTTCTTTGGCCCGGTTTAACGAATCTTGAATTTAGCGAAGGTAGGTGTACATGAATTGTTACCGAATCGTAGCGTGGAGCGATTTATTTTAATAAATATATGCGCCTAATGTGAATTTATCCAAATTGTAAATCGTCGATACGATGATATTAAAAAAAATGATTTTTACGAAAATTGGAAATGTAATCGGGAACTGATTGATTAAAAATGTGTAATAAAAGGTTTTTAATTTATTTTTAAATATCGAGGTTCATCATCATCATAGCTGAAATTTATGCTTTCAAATAATAACCAAAAAATGTGATATTAATTTTGAAAACGCGTTTGTCGGGTATGAATCAGGCATTACATAATATGTATGTTAATTACATACATGATATGTGAAATTAATATAATGATATTCTTAAATTGTAACTTGCATACCTACATAGTTTTCCTATGAAATATAATAATTACTTATTCTTTACCGTTTTATATTAGATTTTTATTATTTTTTATTTTATGAATATTTGTCTCCGTGTTATGGCGGGCGAAGTTGACATATTGATTCATACAGGTACCCGGCCTTGCTTGTATTTTTTTGTGTTTTGGAATAAAGTTATGAAGTTGTGAATTCTTGCTTGTTCTTTTGGTGCCATAATTGATTTGACAGCGACACCAATGCCCTGTGACCACTATTACTATCTCTATACAAAGAAATAATTTAAATTTCTTTTTTCATTCTAAACATTTATTTTTTCAAAATACATCTAAATAATAAAGTTATTATGTGGGTACCTACTTGTGTTTTCCATTTTGAAAATATTATACTCAAACAAACCTTCCTGTTTTGAATACGTAATCTGTGGCTAACCAGAGTGGTATATCTATGGGCTAACCTCAATACAACATGGCGGGTTGAATAATTTTCATAATAATTTTAAAACGTTATAGCAACTGTCTTACATATTGGATTTCGTTGAAAACCACTTTCTAAACCTTCCCGGCATTAATAAGAGCAAATTGAGAGTAATTTTCGAGAAAATAAAGGATACAGACAAACATTTTTTTTATTATATAGTGATAAAAAAGTTTAATGTGAGATAGGTGTAAAGGGTAAAGGGGTTAATTCGTAAATGCATAGGTAATATAATTGAAATATTTTTCGAATTTCAGGATCCACGGCGTTATTTACCTTTAGAATATTAATATTACATAAATAATTAAATCTGCCCTGGAAAGGCACGTCTGTGTAGAAAACCAGTTAACTTTCAACCCCAAAATAAGATGCCCACCTCATAGAAACGAAACGTGATACCGCTCACGGATGACGCTAATTTAATAATTTTAGAAAAAAACACTTTTAGCACGTAATGCTTTTAAACATCGAGGCGAATTTTTGTTGGCGGGTTTACATACGGAATATATAATGGAAGAAATTGTTATTGTACGTTTAAAGTTCACGCCCCTCATGAAACTTATAAAAACAGTGTAGAAAAAATATATTGAATTTTTAAAAGTTTATTGAGAGACGTAAATTAACACTTTATTCCATTTAATCATTGAAGAAGTTAATATTTGCATAACCTAACTGAAACATGAAACCGAAAAAACAACAGAAAATAAAAAGATATTAGTCGCATCTGGACTCGAACGCAGGACCTCTGTCTTTCCGGGACAACCGCTTTACCAACTTAGCTAATGAGACCAGTTCAATTTATGCCATCTTCATCGATGTCATATTTCAAATTGAAGACTTTGTCAATATCATCCTCTATTTTTTAATCCCATATTGTTGGCAGCTATCTTTATGATGATTACAAAGTACTTCACGAACACAATTGCAACCTAGATAGTGTCTCGGATAAATATCGGATTTTCAATTGTTCTTCGATCATTAAATATCACAATGATGTTTTTAAACGTCAATAAAATAATTAAAACATTATTTATTCCACTTCTTATTCCGTGTGTATACCGGCCAACAAACAATTCGTTTCAATTTTTAAAAGGATTTGTACGAAAAGAGTGTTATTTCGCTACTTGGTTGGGCAGCGTTGTGAGGTGGGTTAAGGAGGGGGCTGGAGGAAGGGATTTGTTCATGCAGGCCTTGAAGAGGCCCGGATTAAATGTAGTTGGAAAAACAGATACCGGTAGCTCATTCCATATACGAGCCGATTTACACAAAAACGAGTCGGCGAAACAACCCGTTCTCATAAATCCGACATCAATTGTGGACGGATGATCGTGTTCGTCGAGTTTCGTGTACGTGCACTGGCGCGGAGGGGATCATCGCTGCTAGCTCGTTCGAGCAGGCTCCATTGAAATGTTTGTAGAACAGACTCAGCATATTCATATTGCGTCTGTGCATTAGACATGGCCGACGGTCTGTTAACAACGGATTGTTGATCAGACGGACCGTCCTCCTTTGCAAAAAATCAAGCAGATTAAACCTTAAACCCTTAAATCAAAACCATACATCTATCACAAATGTAACGAATATCTATATATATAAAAATAAATGTTTGTCTTTCTGTCGGTCATCGATTATCTCAAAAATTGCTCTACCGGTTTCGCTGAAAATAGCACAGTTTGTTCTTATTAGTTCCGGAAATGTTTAGAGAATAGTTTGAATGAAATACAATATGTAAAACTGTTGCTATAACGTTTTAAAATTAGTATGAAAAACATTGAACCCACCGTGTTGTATTGAGGTTAGCTCCGTAGATATACCGATCTGGTTAGCCACAGATTACGTATTCAAAAGACGAAAGTTTGTTCGGGTCGAATATTTTCCAAGTGGAAATCGCAAGAATATATTTTCAAAAAATAAATGTCTGGATTGAAATAAAATTTTCAAATTATTGTTTCATTATTTAGATATAGTAATAGTTGTCACAAGGCATTATTTTCGCTCTCAAATTAATTATGGCATCCAAACAAGCAATATTTCACAAATTCATGACTTTATTTTTTAAAAAATACTGTCAGGTTCCAACAAACAAGTAATACGTGAGTTTCGGAAACGATCTAGTCCTATAAAATTGACTTTTGTCATAAAACAGACAGTTTTTATAAATCCAATAAGATATCGCCAAGCACTGTAATGTTCTTGTTTATTAAATAAATCAGAATTGGGTCACATTTTATGTTTTAACATCGCTGGAACTGCGGCGGCAGTGCACTTCGATGACTCTAAAAGTTTTGTGTTCGCAATCAATTCGATATTGCCGCCAACGCCATCTGTGAAATAAATCCCAAACTGCAGTAATGGTTTTTAGTTCCATTCATAAAACGTTTTCTCGATAGGTGGCAGTTAAAAACAACTCGAATAGAAGGAATTAAATTACTTACGGACAAATAAAATCGAGTAATTCACAAAGGCCGTAAATTGATTACTAAACGTAAATATTTTGGTGAAAAAAAAACTTTATTTTTTTTTAAATTTAAATCAAATTTAACAATATAATTATTAAGTTTTGCAATTATTTTTAGTTTTTATAATTGTGACAGCCCGTTTCGTTCGTTGCGTTCGAGGAAATTTGCAAACTGCAGTTAATCCACATCGTAATGACTTATTTTTATGATTTTATTTACTCCCACCCCATTCTAACTCTTGTACGTCAGAATAAAAAATGTTCAGAAATTAGTTGTACTCTCCGAAAGGAAATGATTATAGATCATATTCTAAGATAAGTTTATGATTAAATATTTTTAATTTTACTTGACGCTTTGCAGGGAAGATGAGTGGAAAGGCGTTTTTTGTACATTACTTAAATTTCACATTTCGAAAGTAGCATTTATTAGATTGATATGATGGGGTCATTGGGGTTCAGTAGAAAACAGGTAACTTAGTTGAGTGTCGAGTTTTTTTATTAATTCACAATTTACAACACACTCTTAACTACATGAACTATTTCTACGGGTAATCTGCACACGGTCTAGTGGGGAGATTACCGTCGTCTCGATGTTGGTGTTGGAAGCCTCAGAGAACTGATAGTATTTCCGGTAGGGGGAGGTTTTTGTGCCGGGCGGACACGCGGCTCGGTTTCCGCTTGACGAACGGTTTCAGACGGTTCAAGAGGAGGGTCAGCAGGAGGCCAGAGGCGCTCGACTGCTGTCTGGTGGTGATTCATACGGCGGTGGGTATGCGCCTTGATTGAACCACGGCGTCGGAGGGCAGGAGGCAATAGGCACTCGAATGCACATGAACGGTGGGCGTTTGGGTTCGGCGGTTCCTGCCGAGTCAGTTTGTATTTCTTCCCGCAGCGTCTCAGGCTGGGAGGCAAGCTTAACTTATAACTTACTTCGTAGGAGACGGAGCCCGCGACTACAACGACTGACCTTGTTTCGGCTAAAGTCTGCCTTTTTAATAATATCCGAACGTGACGTCGGGTTATTTCGGTCGCCTGTTTTTGCCGTCCGGCGGTTTGTGATTGTCTCGTCTTTTTTGACCCAGTTAATCCCCTTACAAGTTTGCTTCTTCTGGCCACTGCAAAATTTCCGGAATTCAAAGCCGGGCGTTTGTACATTAGCCGCAGGTAGACAGACCTCGGGTATCTTTTTAGGGATTAGGATAGATCAGTGTGTTCTGCAATTACGACTTGTATCAAGATGTTAGATAAATAAAAAAAAACAAAAACAAAATCACAGATCAAAATATAAAGTAAAAAATAAAAATAGTTGTTTTTCTTGTTTTTTTTTTTAAACGCGAGAACATTTGAATGTGAAGAACACATTTGAAAGGTTTTAGTTAGTGGCCTGGTGTTATAGTAATAACATTTTTTATTTAAAAAAATAAATAATAATGCCAAGCGATTTAAAAAAAATGCTTTTTTCATTATTTATTCAATATCGAAAGATACATAATAAAAAAATATTTACTTCAATTAAATGACATGTTATTATATGAGTATTAATATATTATGAATTTGTTGATCCAACTACATTTGTTACCAAAGCAGACATATACAAGTTGATCCTTTGGATCAACTTTCGTCATCGAGATTTTGCTTTAAGACACCCCCATTTTTCGATCACATGTACATTTTACGCTTTTTCTCTTTGTTGATCCGATTTGAATGAACCAATCAGGGCGCTTTGTTTAACGAAGGCAAGAACCTGGTTCTATACTGTGGTCATTATTTTATACGATTTTTTTGATAGTGCTTTGCTTATAAGCTAGTATATCTGGTTCTTAGCGAGTAAAGGTACCGCCGCCCCGGGAACCATTTAACGGATAACCAACACCAATATATAAAGATAATTATTTGCGGATGTATTTTTCTTACACTGTAACTAATTATGTAATTTTTGCTTTGTAGTAATAAAAATAGTGCTTTTCTTAGAATCTTCCTATTCGGGCAAACTTCCAACATTATGCTATACAGTCGACCAGCGCCTGCTATTTCCTATATAAAGTTATCGACGTATATAATGAGGAAATCGATAGTCGAACGGCGTGGTTACTCGAAATAATTATTTCCAATACGACGGTCTAAGAAAAAGCCGCGAAAACTTTTATGTTATACTGAACAGTGAGATGCAAACATCAGTAAACTGTTGAAAAGCTTATTTTTTGTGTACGGCTAGAAATCTTAAATAAATATTCATTCTCATTCAGGAACGTAATTAGATTAATACTGAACGCAATCAAACATCTTTTTTTTAAACCCTAGAATGGAAGCAAGGCGTAAAATTTATTCTTATTTTTTTGGAATAACTTTTTGAAGCTAACAAACCTCATTGTAATATATTTTTAATCATTGAATATAATATTAACTACTCTTAGAATTAAACATGAAACCGAAAATAAACAGAAAAGAAAAAAAATTACAGTACCTGGAACTATTGAATGACATTTATTCATCGCTTCTCAGATACAATAAACGAGTGAACTATGGATATTTTTGATTAAATCAAGCAATATGTTTTTAATCTAAATATTTATTACCCTAAACGACAAAGATTAATCAAAGGTAGAAGAAAAACGCCTAATTTAAAATGGGAGTAAAGAATACTTCTCGCTTCTATTAATGGGTCAAGGAAGAACGCTTCTATTCTTGGCTTAAAGAAAAACGAACATTCCCAAGTTAGGAATAATCAGGTAATATTTGTATTTCACCTAACACCATCGCTAGAAAAGCGGAAAATGATGTTGCTGATGCAATGATGCAGGAATAGTAGATAGAAGATGATTGAACCTGCGACGTCTGAGTGAAAATCCGACGCTTTCAGATGCATAAGGCCTGTTCCTCGAGCGTATATATTAAAATGAAAGATAAAATTAAAATAACAAAAAAATGTTGAACTGGTGAAAATCGGTAATGGATTTCATCAACAAATTTAGAAAGAAAAAAATGGCTTTTTTTGCATTTTTTGGATGTGAAAAAAAATTGGAGGGAAGTATTTTTCGTTTTAATTATTTAAATTAAATTAAATAAAACGTTGTTTTGAACTAACAGTTTATTTTAAATTCATTACTAACCGGTTTCACTTCTCCCAAGCTTCATCAGGGTAAAATTTAAAATTAAATAAAAATACATAGATTACATGTTATTATAGAATGGGACAATAAATAAAATAAAAACTTAAGACTCAAAATTTCACACTTTTTCTGTGTGTGTTTTTTTTATTTAATAAATAAGTCAAACCACAAAGTAAGTGCTTTCTACGGAAATAATTATTTAAATATCTAAAAAAGGTGAATTATGACTTTGGGAAGGGATTTGTTCATGCGGTTTTACATAACAACGAATTGGATAAACTACTCATTTTCGTGCATCCAGCATCAACTGCTGATCCTCCATTGTATATATCATTGCGCATATCATTTTGATGATTTTTCAGAAAAAATGTATGAAATATGTTCTTTTCGGAGATGGCCAGTTTTTTTGATCTCATTGATGAATTATAAAAACGCGTTTGCGTAGTTTTGCTTCTGACTGTTTTATTAAGTTGGATTAGACAAGAGATGATAAACTTGGCCACCCAAGATAAGTAATTTCCCTTGTTTGCTTGTTTTGCTTGCCTCTTCCCTCTCCCTCTTTGTACCCCATAAAAATAACTTATTATCTCGTGGAGAGGTTTATATTGCATATTATTATTTTAAGATTACTCATCTGTTACCGAAAAGGCAATCTGATACTTCGCCTTCTCAAATTACAACAATAGTTTGTTATGAATAATAAAACCGAAACAAAAACCTTGTTAGACCCTTTGACTTGAAAATTATGTCATTTCTAATAATACTTCGGTTTTTTTTCGTTTTTTTTTTTTAAATTTAAGGTTAATCAAATTTATTAATTTTATTATTAAGTTCTGGAAGTGTTTTTAGTTTTTTATTACTTAGACAGCTGTTTCGGCGTTGAAGGTATTTTCAAAGTGCGATTAATCCACATTTCGACGACTTATTTATGTGATTTTATTTACTCCCCCCCCCCATTCTTATTTGGACGGGTTTTTAAAAATAATGATTTACGGTGAAACCGATTTAGTTTAAAAATATTCTCCATTCTGTGAGGTTTTTACATTTATAATGTGCTTCCTCGTATTTAAATGATAGTGTTTTCTTAACTGATTTATTTAAATGTGTTATATTATTTTGATATTAAGTTTGGTTTACAATTAATTAAAAAAATATATGTAATTAAAAAGTATCTTTTCTGTTTCATATTTTAGTTTAGATTTGTTAATATTAACTTTTCCAAAGATTAATTTTTATTATTGGGACATCGCTGATTTTCTTTTATACAAATATTACTTATTAAGTTAATGTCCTGATGTTGGGGATGTAAGATATAACTAAGGTATAGATTTCCAAATACTGCTGTTTTGGGAGGCAGCTCCACTGGCCGGGTTCCAATATACCCCGCTAGATGACTCTAGTTTGACAGTTCGACAAGGAATGTCTCAAATATATAAGTTCCCGTGTCAGCCCAGTTTGAATATTGAACTTTGCCTTTCGATAAGCGAATAAGGTTTTGTGGTAGAACGGGCAAAATGGAAATTCTTTTGCAAACAGTCGTCTCTTCAAGAATTAAATAATTAGTTTAATTTTTGCACATCTTTGCGTACTTATAATTCATACTTACCCCTTTGTAATAAGTTACCCGACTGCGACACGTGACCCAATTGGATGATTTGGACGAATTTCGGCATTTATCAATCAAAACTTAAGTTTACTAGAAATTTACCTTTAAATAATGACAATTGTATTCCACATTCCTATCATATCTTTTTGGCGCGATGCCTTTAGTTAAACAAGCGTTTGACGCAATCCTTCCTTGCCGGTGCTGTAAACTGATTTGACACGTCTCTAATTATTTCATTAACTCTGTAAATATACTAAACATAGCGTTTTTTTTCATAATGTCATGCACTCATATTATATTATATTATGCACTTGCATATTATGTATCATGTAGATCAGGCTATTACTATTTTTGTTTAAAAAAAAGTATTATCTACATTGAAAACCATTCCCTTTATAACTTCTCTGTGTCATGCACCTATACATTATTGTACATACATTTATATCATAAATATGTCACACTCATATATCAATTACGTTTTTTTTTAACTGAGAGCTTTTTTTTTCTGAAATGTTAAAATATGTAAAAGCCCAGCGAGGCGTTAATAAATTAATAAATAAATGTATTTTTGCTTTTCCTTAACAACATATTTATGTATTAAAAGTAGGGCAGTAATGCATGGAAGTGGCAGAGGAAGGATGTCGAAATGAGATCTCTGAGGCGAATGTGTGGTAAAACCACGTATGATCTTTTGAAAAATGTAGAGATTTGCAAATAATGCAAGGCAGATGTAAGCGTAATGAGTAAGATTAAGAAAGGGACGAGTAGATGATTTGGACATGTAGAGCGATTGAAAGAAGACAAGAGTGTAAGGAGAATATACGACGCGAATGTGAATGGAATGAGAAGTCGGGGACGCCCTAGGACGACATGGCACGATTAAGTGAATCAAATACTTGAGTGGGGCTATGTCAGAAATCAGAATAACAGATGAGAATATATGAGAGGTTGTATGAATATGAATGAAGCAAGAGTGTATGTCAATATTAAGTATTTTTGCGGTTCGTCCTCACTGCCTACCCCCGCGTGGAAACGGTGTGATGGTTAGTTAGTTAGTTTTTTTTGTAAGTATAAAAAATGGATGTATATAATATATATATATTATTTAATTTTTTTCTAGTCGTCCTCACTGGGAGATCCTTCACTGAGGCGAACTAGGTTGTGAATAAAAGGGTTTCAGCGACTTCTATATTTCAACTTCAAGGTTTGAGTAGGGTATTTGCAGTAATTTCTATGATGTTATGAAAATAATAGTCAGTTCTTCTTCTGTTAATTCCTTAAACCAAGTTTTGCTGGACTTAATGCAATTATTGGTTGAATTACTTTGATACTATGTGGGAGTTTGTTGCATAATTTTACCGTTAAAAATCAGAGCTTCTGTGTACAAAAGCAGTATTACACTTAGGCACATTTAGCTTGTCTAGTTACTTTGCTCTGGAATTATGAATGTGAGGAGTCGTAGCCATTTTGTTCTTTTTAAGATGATGAACTAGAACATTTTTTATAGAGATTTTTTGAATACTTGGAACGTCGAAATGTTTAAAATTTTCCGGTGTTGACGTCCTTATGTGGACCTTAAATATTGTCTTTATGATGCATTTCTGAGTTGCATTTAGTATTTTTATGTAATTGGATGCAGCTGAACGCCATCCCAAAATTCCATATTCTAAATGAGAGTGGCGTAAAGCATAATGTACTCTGTTTAGATCCTTGGTTGAAAAGATATTGCGTACATTTTTGAAGAAGTAAAATATTTTTATTAGTTTTTTTGAAGTTCCGTCAATGTGTAAATCTCAGCGGAGTTTATCGTCAATTAAGATCTCAAGATATTTAATATTCTTAAATTTGGTTATATGCGGACAAGTGCAATGAGGTAAATTCTTTTGACATTCTTGTAATTTGAGTGTTTATTGAGAGTGTTAGAGTTAGTAAGACAAAATAATTAAAATATATTAATATTTATCGAACGTCACAGAAAAATGGTTCAATCGATAACAGTTAGTTTTAATTAATTTTATTGAGATTTGAAAACCTCATTTTAATATTTAATCGCTGTAGAAAATAATATTAACCTAAATGAAACATGAAAACGGAAAAAAACGACAGAAAACAAAAATATTTCAGTCGCATGTGGGACCCGAACCTAGGACCTCTGCCTATCCGGGGCAACCGCTTAACCAACTTAGCTAATGAGACCAGTTCAATTTATATCATCTTCATCGATATCATATGCCAAATTCAAGATTTGTCAATATTATTCTCCATTTTTTATCCCATATTATTGTCATCTATCTTTATAATGATTACAAAGTTCCCAAGGAACACAATTGCAAACTAGACAGTGTCTCGGATTAATATCCGATTTTTTATTTACACGAGACATCTATTGACTTTTTATAAAAGTGTAAAGAATATATTCAATTTTTATTTACTAATTATTTTTATTGATATTTAAAAACTTCATTTTAATATTTAGTCATTTTAGAAAATAATATTAACCTAAATGAAACATGAAAACGGAAAAAAACGACAGAAAATAAAAAAGATTTCAGTCGCACCTGGGACGCGAACCCAGGACCTCTGCCTATCCGGGGCAACCGCTTAACCAACTTAGCTAATGAGACCAGTTCAATTTATGTCATCTTCATCGATATCATATGCTAAATTCAAGATTTGTCAATATTATTCTCCATTTTTTTAAAATAATTTCCGAAGTTGCCTCTAAAATCATGAAAAAAATGATTTCTTTAATGGCCTATATTTTATAATTCAATACGCAAAAAAAATCTAATCCGTAATAGATATTTACCATACCTTTAATTTAAAAAAAAGATTATTTAGTTTGGGTAGGTATTTTGGCCTCAAATCCAAAATTAAGTTTTGTGTGAATCAGGCCGCGCAGCCGTTCCTCTTAATATCATTTTGGTTCGTGTATGTTGTAAATGAAATTTTATTGACCTTGTGAAATGTTTGATTGAAACATTCTTAGGATAGATATTTTGGATATTGATGATTTTAGGTATCGCTGAAAACAAATAAGTATAATTTCTTCAAAAGATTGGTGTTCACTTTGTGACGTCATTATTAATAAATTAATTAAAATCCTAAAAATTAAATAATAATATTATGTATAGACAAATGATGAACGTAGAACATAATAATGTAAGAATAATAATGTAAGTAAAGTGGTATATACAAAGTGTATTTTCAATTTATATAATTAAGAATACACAATTTATAAACATAAACAAAATTGATTAGAGTACGTAAGTAATTAATCAAATATGTTAATAAAACATTGAATAATAGATTTATATTAAAAATTAAAAATGAATTATTCTTCTTATTAATATTAATATAAATTCAAGAGGTGACTATTTTCATAAATGTTTCGTTATTTATTAAATTTAATTCCTATTAACGCTTTTTCCGATTTCGGTAATTTCAAACATGTTGATATCTGTATATATTAATAAAGTGGTGAATACAAAGTAATTTTTTTAATTAATTTACAAATAAGTATCTTATAACTGACTTTGATATGTTCTTTTCTCTTTAAATTTGATATTAACTTTTACACCAGGTTCAGTTTTTTGTGTGACGCTTTATAAAGTATCCCAGCTTAGGGTTTTGTAAATCAATTTTAGAAAAAGGAATTTTTAATAATCAAAATGCTTCGATGTCAATGCAAAACCTATAAAGTTGGGTCGCTTCATCTGTGGGATTATGTACGGTCTTTTTCCATTAACGGTTTTAAAAACCCTCACAAACCCTATCGGGGAAAAACGTCATGTTTATAGAGACTCTTTCCATGTTACTATGAATATTCTTCTATTTTCCTTTATAATAATAATAATAATAATAGTTGGATGATTTGCATAGCGCCGTTTTTGTGAAAAATCACATCAAGGGCGGTGTACAAATATTTCTTAACTAATTATGTACAAACAGATACAGAAAAACATACTTACCTTGCAGGTCGCTTCAGATGAAAACAGTTTTTATTAGAAAAATTAATTTTTTGAGATGATAGTTTTACATGGTTATTTGTTGCTCCTTTTCTATTGATGTTACATTTATTAGATGATTGGTGGCACAAGAAGAGTTGGTATTTATTGAATTGTTGGTATTAATTTTTAGGACTGGAAAGTATTCATAAAATGAATTTTAGGACTCGAAAATATCTATAAAATTACCTTAAAAAGCTTTTAATAAATATTAACGTTTTTTATTAAATATTTCTTTTACACTTTGGTTATTTACAGTGTTGCGGTCTGTGGACGCATTTGCGCACCGATGCGTGAATTTTTAATTTTTTATTTTTTTTTTATTTAATTTTTTTTTTTTTTAATGACTCTAGGTAACTACTAATCGGCTAGCCTAGCTAAGCAATTTTCAGGTGAATTTCTTCAATTTATGGATACGATTGTCTGAAAAGATGTGTTTTAAGTTTAGTTCTAAATTCTGTTGAGTCTTTAATAATTCTTAAGTCAAGCGGCAGTTCATTCCAGGCTCTAGGTCCTGACACTCCGAAAGCACGATCACCAAACTTAGTATTAGGTGTGCGCTTTGGTTCCTTCAACCTGCCGATAGCTGATGACGCTGCTTACCTAAGGGTGGACTGTCGTGAGTTGGTATTTTCGGGAATACACAGTTCTGATATGTAAGCCGGAGCCATTCCGTTAAGTGACTTAAATACCATCCAGAAATATCTGTTATTCCTGTATTTGTTCGTGAGACAAATGAAATATTTAGTTGTTGTATTTCATGAAGGCTATCTATTTTATCTATGTAACCTGTGTGACTATTGTAATTAATAAATATGTAAAAGCCCATATAGGGCGTATATAATATAATAAATAAACATTATCATTCTCTTTACTGCAAAGGTGCCCCTGCAGAATATTTCATAAAACATGCATAAGAGAATTTATGTGTTGAAGTTTTTTAAGAAAAAACCTACCCAACTTTGAAGTTTTTTTCATAAAATGTCAATAAAAACATATTCTTATTTTTTCAGTATTATATACAATGTATAACTAACTAACTAACTAACCATCACGCCGTTTCTCCGCAGGGGTAGGCAGAGATAGATGGACCGCCAAATAACTCGATATTGGCATACCCTTCTTGCTTCATTCACTATCACACAACGTCTCATACATTCTCTTCTGTTATTCCGACTTCTGACATGGCCCGACTCAAGTATTTGATTCACTTGATCGTGCCATGTCTTCCTCGGTCGTCCCCGACTTCTTCTTCGAATTCGAAGTTGGTCGAATATAATTCTAGCTGCATGTTTAGGTTAGGCAAGCTATAAAACGGTAATTATACGTCCCATTTAAATATTTCCTATTAAAATATTTTACACAATATTGTAACACAAAATCAAAAAATATTAAATAGATTTTGAGAAATCGTATATACAAACTAGGTGAGTTGAAGTAAGAAACCCTGTAGAAGTTGTAAAAAATAGCCGACGGTCTTTTTCTTCCATTACTCCAAACAGGAGGCCCTCAGGGAAATAATTTCTCTTAAAGCCTTTATCATCTTTGGGAATGCTGTGTGGGGGGTCTTTTGGAGGATAGGAAGGAGTGAACCTGGGTGTCGAAAAGACCTATGTTATAGGAGGGGGGAAACACAGAGGCCAGTAGATCATTCAACAGCCGAGCGGTTGAACACAAGAACGAGTCGTATACAAATGTTGGGCGCGCGTTTGACGTGTTTTCCGACTGTGCACCGGTGACGAAGGTATCAATGACGTTAGTTCCTCAGAGCGTCTTCCATTGAAATACCGGTAAAATAAGGACAGCATTCCCACCTGATGCTCCAAAGATTGCAATCCGTTTCATAGTTTAAATTACAAGTAACTCGGTTTCACCGACAAAATAGGCCTAATTTATGTAAAAAAAACAGCACATGAGTTCCAACTGCTGTCAACCATCTGGAGCCAGTGAGACTATGACATCTCCAATTCGGATATGTTGTGTGGTGAGGGGAAGGAGATGAGGAAAAATATATAAAATTAATAATAATAATAACGATTTCCAGTAACGTTTCGATTCTGAATGGTTGTCTTTCACCAGGGCGATACTAAAAGTACTCTAGAATGTGTATCAAATATACTACATATTTTCAAAATGAATTGCTTGTGAAATTACACAAATTAATCAAATAAAATTTTAAGTACGCCGGGATTTGAACCCGCGACCTCTGGATTTGTGGCTGAGGATGGTAACCACTCAACCACAGAGGCCGTAAAAGCGTCTAGCATACACGCAGAGGAATCGAGCATCCAGTTATCAATGTATGTGTGATATAAAACTGTATTCCACCGTATCACTGAAAAAACGTGAATGACTCCGAGATTATTTACTGATTTAATTAAGAAAATTTTGGCATATTTTATCATTCCACCTTTCCAGTGTTATTTTTATATTTTTCTTTAAGGCCATGCATTTGAATGAAAAGGGGAGGGAGGCCATCACTGAGACACGTTTTTGAATGGAGAATGTAAAAGTTCACTCCTCCGATACCACCCCCACCCTCTCCCCTTATAAAAACAAGTATTGTTTCATCCCGACACGGTTCGTGCTCTTTTGCTTTTTCTTTCCTCGCGAAGAGAAAATATTTTCGTTGAAAGGGGTACCATTGGAAGGGGTGTTTTGACATACGGGGGGTTGGGGGTAGGGGGTTGAATGCGATTGCGTAACTTCGGGGAATGAAACGAAAGAAACTTTCGAACGCGTGAAAGGCTTCAACTAAAATTATTTTATCATAAACGCCGGAGATTTTCGACGGAAGTATTTGCATGATAAAAGACGCCGTGGAATGAAAAAGATATTGAGTGACAGGAGCATAAGGAGGAATACAAAGATGGGACCCGGAGGAGGGCTGATGCTCCACATATAGATATGTATACGAGTATATGCATATACTCAAACGTATGTAGTTGAAATATTGTATATGCAGAAAAAAATGGTATTCCCTTTTGGCGTCATTATTAATAAATGATTTAAAATTTTCTTTTTATTCACCAATATAGATATCAACATGTTTCGAAAGCGATGCTTTACTCATCAGGAATATACAGAATACAAAATACACTATATTCATTGTATTCTGTAAACTCCCGATGAGGAAAGCATCTCTTTTGTAACATGTTGATATTTACATATTAATAAAGTGGTGATTACAAAGTAATTTTTAATTCATTTATTGTATGTCATATAGAGTATAATTCCACAGTTTCGTCTTCAAATTATGATATTCATTCATACGCGATTAAAATAATGTAATGTAAAATCTTTAGATACGTACATTTTAGAATGGGTATTCCTAGGGAATGCCTAGTTTACGAATACCTACTATATTCATTAAATTTATCTGAATGTCGAATTATTTGCGATTTAAAGTGTTTATTTAAAATGACTTAACAATTTTTTTAATGACTTATTGAGGCTTATAAACATCAATGAAATATATTTTTAAACATTGTATATAATATTACCAACCCTAAGAACGAAACGTGAAACCGAAAAAATACAGAAAAGTAAAAGATAGCAGATTCCCAGCCGCTACCGTTTTCTTTTATGTGTGTTTCGGTTTAAAGGTTCGTTCTAAGAGTTGTTAATATTACCTTTAATGGTTGATTCAATATATTAAACCCCTGAACAGCTATATTTAATTTAATATCATGTTCCTGGGAGAGCAGTTACAAGACAGTACCTAACATATTATTGTGACAATTCTACTGCAGCGTCGCAATATTATACTCCCATGCGATGTATTTAACATCTTCATCTGGGGATCAAACACTTCAATATTGTTAATATATTTAGTACATCAATATTACGATATCAGCATGCTTTAGTACGCTTTTTTTCGTCAGGGTGAAGCTATGTTATTAGATAAATCTATTTAATTCTACATAAAAGTGTCAAATTATGTTGTTCATTTTTATATTACTTATTTTAATATATACCCATTCAATATTATTCGTAAATATTTATTCAAGAGCTTGCAACGGGCCCACATACAGGAATGTTGCCGGTGCATCACAATGCCATGAATAAGCCAGGGCTTCTAATAAGTATATTTATTTATTTATTTATTATATTAGATACGCCGTACTCCTCTAATCACTCTTTTGACCAAACTACGGGAATAAATATTCCAGACAAAAATGGAATAGGCCTACGGCTAAATAACTTAGAAGCCCTTGAAATAAAAAAAAATCAGTAAAAATAATAATATCCATATACTAAATAACCAAAATTTTTTT
>JAHDVE020010458.1:0-36756 GCA_022606495.2 Halesus radiatus
GAACACCGGAAGGGTCCCATTAGCCGGCCAAGTCTGAAAATGAATGTCGCATATGACGTTGTGATGTCGTATATGATGTTGAAAATGTGGGGTAAAAATCTGGGGAAAAATGTGAACTAAGAAAAATCTCTAGAAACTACTGAAAAATTTGTATCGAAGATATTGAACGATTACTGGTTCCATCTATCGGCGAGAACTAGAAAAATTCAAATCCAATCGAGTCGGTTCTATTTTCAACCGCAATCTTCGTACCCGCCGGGTGGCGCTGCTCGATCTTCATTCGAGTTTCCAGCAATCTTTCTCACCCTACGTGTTGCCGTGAAAGAAAAATAATTGCCCACGAGAATATTTAAAAAAGTATGTACAAAAATATAAACCTGATCTCTCGGCGGAAAATTTTCTTCCACTATTGCCGTCGGCCACGAAAATACTTAATCTTTCATTTCTGTGAGTCGAAGAGGTTAAATAAATGGATAATCGCTTTTAAAAACCACGTAGGAAGTTTTGGAAATCGCGACATCTATAGCAACCCGTGGGAAAACTTCCACAATAATCGTTCAAACTTTTGACAGTTATAAAAGCTGATCAAAACCGTCATTTTATTCCTTCGCGCCTAATTCACTTTTCTATGGGATAATTTTGTTCGAGAAAATTCCTTCAGTTTGTAGACAAGTGCAATATTACAAGTACCTACGCGAGAATGTTATCTAATAAAGCATTCGAATTTAATTTCCGGTTAGGTACCCAAGTTTTAAAAGCAAACTAACGGAATAGTATGAGAAATTGCTTTGAAGGTTTATTAATATTTAAAAAAAATGAATTTCTCGAAATAAAATTATGATTTTTTTTAATGCGTAGGCGATTTGACACGGTGCCATTATTAATACTTGCAATATTCATTTGAAATATACAAGGAGAAAATAATTCGGTGAACGAAAAAATCATTAAAAATGCATTTATTGATAGAAAACGGTATTTTTTTCTCTGATTTTTTAAAAGATTTATATAGCGCTGTTTTTTTACTTTCCCCTTGAACTTAGCAGTTAGCTCCAAAGCCCCATTTTGCAAGATGTGGCACATATTTTTAAGGGAAAATATTACGCAAAACACATTTATTAAAATAAAATCACTAGGGGTGGGGTAGGGGTCGGGGAAGGAATAGGGGTAAGAGCAGGGGTAGGGGTAGGGGTAGGGGTAGTTTTAGCCGATATGGGTATCAAACCGAGCGTCTCCACCTACGCAACGAGATTTGGGCAATTAAAAATTTTGCAACAAACTCCTAGGCCCCATTTCTCGAATAAAGGTAACATTGAAAGTTTTTTCTTCTTCTTTTCTTTACATACTTAATCGTGGTAGTCGTAGAGTAGGAGTTGGTAGATGTAGGGTAGGAGTTGGGTAGTCGTAGGGTAGGAGTTGGGTAGATGTAGGGTAGGAGTTGGGTAGATGTAGGGTAGGAGTTGGGTAGATGTAGGGTAGGAGTTGGAGTAGGAGTTGGAGTAGGAGTTGGAGTAGGAGTTGGAGTAGAGGTTGGAGTAGGAGTTGGAGTAGGAGTTGGAGTAGGAGTTGGAGTAGGAGTTGGAGTAGGAGTTGGAGTAGGAGTTGGAGTAGGAGTTGGAGTAGGAGTTGGAGTAGGAGTTGGAGTAGGAGTTGGAGTAGGAGTTGGAGTAGGGGTTGGAGTAGGGGTTGGAGTAGGGGTTGGAGTAGGAGTTGGAGCAGGAGTTGGAGCAGGAGTTGGAGCAGGAGTTGGAGCAGGAGTTGGAGCAGGAGTTGGAGCAGGAGTTGGAGCAGGAGTTGGAGCAGGAGTTGGAGCAGGAGTTGGAGCAGGAGTTGGAGTAGGAGTTGGAGTAGGAGTTGGAGTAGGAGTTGGAGTAGGAGTTGGAGTAGGAGTTGGAGTAGGAGTTGGAGTAGGAGTTGGAGTAGGAGTTGGAGTAGTAGTTAGAGTAGGAGTTGGAGTAGGGGTAGGAGGTTGAGTATAAATATTTTTACAAATATTCGTTTTAAAAATTATTTCCAACACACATACTTCTTGCTTCATCCACATTACAACACATATTCTAAATACACAAACCAATTGCAGCACTGCAATAGGCAAAACCTAGTATATATTAATGCTCTAACTTTCCCCATTTTCAGACTTCGCTAGCCAAGCAAAATTCGACCCAAGCGCCCTATCCATTCGAAACACCATAAGGTTCGTTTTCGGTCAAATTTGAATGTCAGCAGCTGTCCTGTCTCGCGAAAGTCGACCTAACCGCCCGTAGAGTTTAGAACACCGGAAGGGTCCCATTAGCCGGCCAAGTCTGAAAATGAATGTCGCATATGACGTTGTGATGTCGTATATGATGTTGAAAATGTGGGGTAAAAATCTGGGGAAAAATGTGATCTATAGTCCAGAAACTACTGAAAATTTTGTATCGACGATACGGAACGATTTCTATCTGTCGGCAAGAAATAGAACTAACGTTAATTCAGTAAGAAAAAAATCAAATCCGTTCGAGTTCGGCGTTGGTTCTATTCTCAACCGCAAGATTCGTTCGATTTGTTTACGATATTTGGCGCCGTTTTCAATAATCATTAGAGTTTCGCACCCGCCATTTTAGTGAGGGAGGGTCGCTCAAAAAGTTCGCTAGAAAAATAATCAATTAATTTTCTGTTTAATTATAAAAAATTTAATTTTCCGTTTTTTTATCAGAAAATCAGTCGGGAGGTCGGAACGAACGTTCGCTTCGCCGAGTCACGTTTCTAAATTAAAGATGTAATGAATTTTATCGATTTCTCCTTACGTTTATGATTATAAAAATATAATTATTACGAAAAGAGCGCTGGCGTTCGTGAATTCGAAATGCGGATGCTCGACCGATGACATTTCAAAAAAAAATTTTAAAAAACAGACGGTTTTTAATTTTGATATTAAAATTTACGTATTTTTTCCGTGTTTTTTTTTATTCAAAATTAGTACTAACTATTTGAGTGACCCTCATCATTTAAAGACAGTGTAGCAACTGAAAAGAACATATTTTCCCGATGAATTTATTCGAAAATAATTACTGGGTAGGTACTGAAAACTTTCCGACAAATACTAAGGTACCTACATATATCGATATTATGAATTGATTCTTTTCAACGTACGAGAAATAGGTTACAGAAACTGAAATCGCTGTTTAATAAATATTTATTTTGAATAGCGCCATTTTTTTAAATGGACAAAATACACAGAATCCGAAGAGCATGTAGATCTGTTTCGAGATTGACATAATATATATATTTTTTTGTTGCTTCTAAATGGGTAATAACTTGCGTATAAAATTATAAATTAATGGTTTCTCCCAGGAGCACAGAAAATCAAACACCTGGATATTTTATAAATAATTCATTTTGATATTCTATTTCTTTTGTAATATATCTGATATTGGTATCAAAATACGCGTATTGACGTAGCGGATCCGGGCATATCGGTGAAAATTTGAGCATTCAATTCTTGGCGCTCTTTTGCGAGAAAAGGCTAATATTGAAAGCATTTTTTTGTTTCTTTTCTATAAATACTCAATACGGGTAGTGGTAGAGTAGGTATAGGGTAGAAGTAAGTTAGATATAGGGTAGAGATAGGGGTAGGGGTAGGTGTAGGAGTAGGGGAAGGGGTAGAAGTAGCCGATATGGGTATCAAACTGAGCGTCGCCACCTACGCAACGAGATTTGGGCAATTAAAAATTTGGCAACAAATTCCTAGGCCCCATTTATCGAGATAAAGCTAACATTGAAAGGTTTTTTCTTTTCATTTTCTTTAAATACTTAATAGTGGTAGTCGTAGGGTAGGAGTTGGGTAGATGTAGGGTAGGAGTTGGGTAGATGTAGGGTAGGAGTTGGGTAGATGTAGGGTGGGAGTTGGAGTAGGAGTTGGAGTAGGAGTTGGAGTAGGAGTTGGAGTAGGAGTTGGAGTAGGAGTTGGAGTAGGAGTTGGAGTAGGAGTTGGAGTAGGAGTTGGAGTAGGAGTTGGAGTAGGAGTTGGAGTAGGAGTTGGAGTAGGGGTAGGAGGGTGAGTATAAATATTTTTCCAAATATTCGTTTTAAAAATTATTTTCAACACACACACTCCTTGCTTCATCCACATTTAAACACACATACACAACTATTCATAACCAATTGCAGCTCTGCAATAGGCAAAACCTAGTATAGATTTAAATCTCTACCTATTAGCAACTTTTGTGATCATAGATTACAATCATTGATGACTGGCTGAAGTACCCGGCGTTGAAAAGGGTTATAATTTGGAGTAATGTTTTGAGGCTGTGGTGTATTACCCCTACTCCCACTCCTACCCTTACCCACTGATTTTCATCTTATTTTGAACTGCATCAATATCAGTCTTCCATCAATATTTCCAAGGTGCTACTAGTGAAATCATGTATGGTTCCCCTAATAAATTATGTTTAAAATTACAGAAAGCTACCTACAATATTGGTTAGAAATTTTTGTTATTTTTAAAGGTAAACTAAAGGTAAAACGCACTCATAAATGGCGAGCAGTATGTTTAAAAAAATACATTTAGCGCGTAGTGTTTTTAAATATTAAAATGAATTGTTTATTGGCGTATGTACAGATGGAATATTATATCAAATAAATTGTTATTGTAAATTTAAAGCTCAAAGTTATCAAAGAAACTTATAAAATTACAATATATTATTGCAACACCAACATATACAGTATTTTTATAAGTTTCTTGAAGGACTTGAGCAATAAAAAAATACTTCATTTCATCTTCTGTATATACACCCGCAAACGGGTAATTCATCTCAATATAAATACTATGAAGAAAAAAGAGATCCAAAAATGTAATTAACATTGCTTAACAATTAATAAATTATAGTTTCAGTTTTTCAATTTCAATGTAGATAAATCGACGTTTATAGAAAGAACGTTATACAGTTTCATACAATACGGCATGTTTAAATATAAGTACAATACATGTTACATAATTATATTATTGTTTGGTTTACATTACGTAGACTTTCGCCAGGCGATAAGAAAACAACTAACTATCCGTGTGATGCGTTAAACAAGCTTTGTGGCCAATCAGAATAGATTACGCATGACCACAGCGCTTGTCACTGGTGCCAATAAATAGCGTATTTTATGTCGAGTGCAGCTATGAACAGCTACCGGCCGGCCAATCACAGGCCTTGCCGCCAATTTAAAAAAATGGAATCCTTCTTCTGTGGAATCTATCGAAATAAAATTATTCTCTATGGATGTATCAAGGACAATTCCATCATAAACAATTAAAATGTCGAGGATTTTTTCTTCATTTTTAGACGTTTCTCAAAGATTAATAGAGTACCTAGTTGAATAAATCTTTTTAATAGATTGTCTGTCACTGTGCCAGTTGATTGTTTCCGATGGATTGAGTGTAGGTCTTAAAACCAGTGGCGGTTTTTACAAAGGATAGCACGTGAAGATAAACATGAATTATAACATTACAACATTTTAAACAGCGCGCCATTAAAAAAAATCCGCCCCCATAAAAATCCGACCATAGGAGCGGAATAGAGAACGCACCTATGGACAGATAATTCCTATGGAATATTTCATACGAATAATATTCTGTATCGTAGAGTGAAAGGCAAGCACCTCTCTATTTTCAGAGTCGAAATATTCGTCTTTTGGTTCGGCGCATCGAGTTTTATATAAAATTCGACAGATGTCACTTTCGGATATCATAATATTTGTGTGCGTCTCGGATGAAAACGAAACATAGTAATTAAGAAATTGTTATTGGGTGCACAAAAGATTATTGCGCGTTATTTCGTTCGATAAGAAAATATTTGGTGCATTTACAAATGTATCAGAAATTGAACGGAGATTAAAATAAATTAATTTTTCTTCTTCATTCTCATATTGAACCTCCATTGAGAATTATTACGAACTGCCACTGCTTTAAACACGCACAATCCTACTATGCCACTTCAGCAGCCTCCATCAATTGCAGGGCCAGTCTCTGGAGTTGATTTTCTCCTTTGTCTGGGGTGGCCAACGAGACGTTTTCAGTGATCAGTTAGAAAAGTCACAGAGGTCCAAGCCACCTCTGTGACTTTTCTATAAAGAGTACTAGGGACACGGTGTTAATAACATCGAACATAATAGAATCGTTGAGGGATTCCTTACTAACATACAAAAGCAATTTATAAAATTTTCTTCGCACGATATGTGTATATTTTTTAAATTTAATGTTAATCAAATTTAATAATGTTATTATTGTTAAGTTCTGCAAGTATTTTTAGATTTTATTATTGTAACAGCTGTTTTGGCGTTCAGTGCCATTTTCAAACCGCGGTTTATCTACATTGTGACGACGATATTTATACGATTTTATTTGCTACCACCACATTCTAATTTGGACGGGTTTTTATACATAATGATTTATTATCGGTAAAACCGATTTACTTAGAAAATAATTAAAATTCTCTCTTCTGTGAGGTTTCTATATTTATAATGTGTTTTCCCAGTATTTAAACAACAATTTTGTTTTATATTCAAATTAAAAAAAAAATATATATATATATTAATTGCCTTATATGAATTATTTTCTAACTAAATCGGTTTTTCCGATGGTAAATCATTATTTCTGAGTCTGTTCTATAGATATTTCACTGAATCCTGCTCGATGGAGCTAGCAGCGTTGATCCCTCCACGCCGGTGCATGTGCGTGAAACTCCACGGACACGAGCGGAACATCCGTTCACAGTTGATGTTAACTTCATGAGAACAGGTCGTTTCGCCGACTAGTTTTTGTGTAAGTCGGCTCGTATGTGGAACGAGCTACTGTCTTTTATCCAATCCATTCCTTCAGTCCTCTCCTTAACCAGTCTCACAACGTTGCCCAACCGCGTAGCGATATAGTTCTCCTGTAAGTGTTCTGGACATACAGGGGCACTCTTGTGAAGTGTTACAAAAAAAAATAGTTGAGAAGCATTCTCACCCCAGACAAAATTACTAAGCTATTGTACGGACATACGTAATAGGTACTTTAACAAAGTACATTTTAATATACTAACTATATCATCTTCTATACGTATAAAAATCAACGTAAGTTTGTTTGTCCTCGATTTTATCGAACATTACTTTAACGGTTTCGCTGAAAATAACACAGTTTGTTTTTATTAGTGCCGGGAAGGTTTAGAAAGTAGTTTGAATGAAATCCAAAATGTAAAACTGTTGCTATAACGTTTAAAATTAGTATGAAAAACATTGAACCCCCCATGTTTTATTTAGGTTAGCCCATAGATATAACACTCTGGTTAGCCAGAGATTACATATTCAAAAGAAGAAGGTTTTTTTTGGGTAGAATATTTTCAAAATGGAAAACACGAGTAGGTACCCACTTAAGAACTTTATGATTTAGATATATTTTAAAAAAAATAAACATTTGGAATGAAATAAAATATTAAAATGAATGTTTCTTTTTTTGGAGATAGTTACTTTCGCTGTCAAATCAATTATGGCACCTTAATGACAAGCAAGAATTCACAACTTCATAACTTTATTCCAAAGAAAAAAAATCCCGAGCAAGGCCGGTGTTAAGTAAAAAAAAAAATCTTGTTTATCGTCCAGATTTGAGGTGATAGTAAAATGATGACGTTTTTTCAAGAGTGAAGCAAACAGTTTAAGTAGTTTATATTGTGACATTCGGTACATTCATTATCTAATCATGGTTTTATGTGAATTGATAATAGCACTACGATTCCTCGATACGCCCACTGCTATATAATGCGAATTGCTGCAATGAGAGAAACCCATTTTAATGTACGTTTCAGGGGGGAAACACATTATTTTATTACGGTGCGGAACATCACGGAAAATCACCTCGGCGTCGTAATCTTCGTTGTTATGTGTTTATGATCAACTTTTATATTCATCGATTTGGCGGATTTTAGAAAAATCTTGAGATCTCTTGAATCGGCCATTGATTGATTGATGTCATTCGTCCATCAAAAAGCGTGACTTATTAAAAATTATTACAAAATCTCACCTGTTTCATCTGCAAATTAGATTCATTTTCACTCAGCGCTTGGAATCAGCGAGCTTAATAAAAAAATTAAAAAAAAATTCAGATAAATATTTTTATCATTTTTTAACTGCCACTTTCGGTCCTGTACACTCAGTATACATACTACACATTTAGAATATTGTAACTTAAAAGGTGGAAGAAAATGAATGCTTTACAAACATTACTTTTGTAAATCATTTTAATAATAGTTCATAATATGAACATAAGTAAAATACTGTGTATAAGCGCTGAAAATGAGGAATAGGAGAATAAAACGCATGATATGCCCATTATGACCGACAGACCACCGGCTACTACTGACGACTGCACATCATGGCAAGGTACCAACGCACGCGGACATACGTATAAATTAAATCGTTTTTTTCATTTTTTTCGGCAAAATACTTTTTTTCTGTTGCGTTCGATAAATACTCATACATTTTAATTATTGTAGCCAATACATAATTCGTGATCATACAATGAAAAGTGGACAAGTCAATACATTATATTTTGGCAGATTCAGATCGAGGATTTTAGAAGTTAGGATAATTTTTAATTAAAGTGCTGTTTCATAAATTAATTTAAAAATACTTTGTAATTACCACTTTATTAATATACACATGTTTCGAAAGTGAAGCTTTCCTCGTCAGGAATACATAGAATACTAAAAAATGATATTGTCAAGTATAGACAAATGATAAACATAGAACACAATAATCTAAGAGAAGACAAATTATAAACACAAAAATAAAAATAAATTATAATTGATTAAAGTAGGTAATAATTAAACAAAAAAGATAATAAAAAAATATTGTAAAACAGTGAATAACAAATTTATATTAGAAATTAAAAAAGAAATTACTATTAATATTAATATGAAAATAAATTCAAGAGATGGCTATTTAAAAAATAAAAATTGTTAATTATATTTAATTGACTATTAACGCTTTTTCGTATTTCCAACATTTCAAATTGTCTAATTGTAAACCGGTTGTATGTGTATATAAACATTTTAAATCTTTATCTTTATTAAAATATGATTGGTTTCCAAAATATGATTGACAAATTCAGAATAATTATTATTACTTAAACAGCTCAGGTGTTTCCAAAGTAATTTTTAATTCATTTAATAAAAATGACACCATAAAGAAGAAAGAAGTTTTTTGAAGAGATTACAAAGTGTGTTTTGTTTTATGTACGTAAAAAAAGATCTTGAATTAGTCACTTTTCGTTTGCATGCTCACGAAATGTATTGTTGAGGATCGCCTAAAACGTGAACTATGTGTTTAATTAGATACATGTCAAATCAGTTGACAGCACCGGCAAGGAAGGGATAATTTATTTATATCATTATCATTAAAAAGTAAACGTAATAAATGTACCTACAGTAGATAAAATTTATAAAAAATATGCAATTATTCAAATCTTTAAAGAAAAAACGTTAAATAAATTACAATTTAATATATCCGCAAGGTATCAGCAAAACATTAAAATCCCGCCATTCAATACTAAGCATACGCAAAACACATACCTATATCTAGGAATAACTTTTTTTAACAATCTGCCATCTGATCTTAAAATTATAGAAAATATCCATGAATTTCAACATAGATTAAAAAATTACCTTAAACTACTGTAACAATTTTTTTAATTTAATTTTTTATTTTATTATTATTAGATTTTTTTTGTCTTTTATTATTATCTTCTCTTTCTTTTCTTCTACTTTCTTTTCATTTCTTTTCTTTTCTTTAATACTATTACTAGTGATAAATTACAAAATTTACACGACAAATTCACATTTCCTGCTATTGTACAACAATATTTTAAGTTATGATCTGATTAATTAAGCGATAATCACTCACCAAACACAAGAACCTTGTTTCTTTATGGTGAGGAATAGCTATATTATATTTTTTGTTACACTATATGAATCATGTCTTATTTATATACTCTCTGAAAAAAAAAATTATCATATTAAATAAAAAATTATAACTACCCTTAAAAAACATTATAAACTAGCTATTGTGTACCCAGCCTTACTCGATTTAAAAAAAAAAAAGTTTTTAAGTTGTGAAATCTTGCTTGTCGTTTGGGTGCTATAAATGATTTGACAGAGAAAGTAATGCCTTGTGACGATTATTACTATCTCCAAACAAAGAAACATTCATTTGAACATTTTATTTCATTAAAAATATATCTAAATAATAAAGTTCTTAGGTAGGTACCTACGTGCGTTTTTATTATAATATTTTACCCTAGAAAATCTTATTTTGAATATGTAATCTGTGGCTAACCAGAGTGGTATACTTATGGGCTAACCTCTACATAGTATGGCGGGTTTTACGTAATGGATTTGATTCAAACTACTATCTAAACCTTCCCGGCACTGATAAGAAAAAACTGTGCTATTTTCAGCGAAACCAGTAGAGTAATTTTCGAGAAAATCGAGGACAGACAGATAAATAAAAATTGAAAAACTAAAGATCGAATTAATATGAGAATAACAGTTAGTAGGTACGCTGCGCACTATCTGATCTGTAAAAGTACCTAATGATTTTCTAGCAGTAGAGATATTGTAGGCTCTTTTTCAGAAGTCTGATTATATCCCCAGGATACATTCACGTTTGTATTAAAGGAGCGTTAACAAGTCAAATAAATTTATTGTGTTTTCTTTCAATAAACAAACAACTTTAAGAAGTTTATTTTGGCTGGAGGGCATATCGAGGGATGGTTAATTACATTAATAATTTTTAATCTAAGACCTCTGGAATCTAATCATTGATTTATGTCTTCTTTAGGAGTTTCGTTGATTATTGGGGAACGATTTTAATTAGTGTTTATTCTATACATGAATGTAGAACCTTTTTTTTAATTCTCGTTGAAACAAAATTACATTTTCACATTACTTGAATGGTTACCTAAACATTTTTGAATACTTTCGCTGTTTTGTTAATTTAACTTCAGAATGAACAACTTATTTTTTAATACAATTAGGCTTCTTTTTTAAAATCTTTTCTTAAAGGCAATTACATATATAAATTGTCCCCCTCGTAGCTAATGGATTGCTTGCATTATCGCATATGCATGGTGTTTAAATGTATGTTATCAGGTTGTCGTGAAAAGCGTGTGTATACTTGTGACGTTTTAATAAATTCTGTATTTGTATGTAGGAGTTCATTATTTATAGGGCCAAAACAGCAACTAAGTAAAAAGGTACAGCTTATTTAAAAAAAACCGAATATTTCGTAAAAGTGTTTAGTTTGACCATTTCTATAAATGTTTTGTAATTTGCTTACAGTAGTCAAAATCACGCGATACAAACGTGGATGGCAGAGAACTAAGCAGGTGACAAAATGGGTGTCATGTGACGTTTGCCGCCAGCCGTTGAAATCGTACTAGGGTGAATCAATTCTGACGTCAGTGGTATTGGCACACATCCCTTGCTTCAACACATTCAAACAACACCTAATACATACTTTATTACTCCGACTCTTGACTTTCCTCTTAACATAAGTTGTGCTTACGGCCGTTCTTCCCAAATTTTCGAATGATTAATCTGAGGAACTGGATCAGGCAAGTGTTTAGTTGTGAATTCGCTTTGTTTGCCTGTTTCCATGGATTTTTTATTCTAAATTTTTATGGAAGTGCCCGCTCACCTTTTTAGACTATAAAATAGTGCCCATCCACTTTCATAGACGTACATTTGACATTCGAAATTTCTCTTTGTTGAAACATAAGACAAAACGTAGCTTATAATAAGTACAATAAATTAGGTTCTCTTCAGTTTTATTTAAAACACCCAACAAATATGTTTTGTCATTAGAAAAGGGAAATAAATCCTTGTCATTAAATATTTGAATCGCGATAAATAGATCGCCAACAAATAATGACGTTGGTATTTCACTGGCATTTGTTTAGCCTGTTGACATTTTTTTATAACTAGTTCGGTGTTGAGGGAAACTTAATCCACAAAAATCGTTATCCTAAGTAAATCGTAAATTTGACCGAGAATTTCGTTGGGAAGAGCGTATTTGTGCATTTGAACAGTGTGGCGGAAAAATCTGTTCAACAGTTGCTCAGTATGGTTGGGAAGAACGGTCGTTGGTATAAAGGTTTGACCTATAAATCTCAGTGTTAATGGTAAAGAGTGATATAAAATTTAAGATTTATTTTTTATTTTTTTTTATATTCACTCCTTTTCCGAAGAAGAAAATAATTCTCATCCTTCATAATTCGGTTGAGTTATCCTCTTCTGTTGCATCTATCGCAATGGTTACGGTGCCGGGATGCGGGCGCCCGGTGCCGGGTACCGGGTGCCGGGATTATGTATCCCGATAGGAGGGGAGGGGATCTCCCCGGGATGCCTCACAGCGCATGCGTGCGTAATGAATCGGAAAACCTCGTCATAAACAAATAACCGACTCTCAAGGCATCGCCGCTTTTACGAAGTTTCCCAAACTGTTACCAATAAGACTAGCACCAAAGCACCTGCTTCATGATTTGTGTTTTTCATACTGCTATCGACAATATGGAAATCTTTAGACTTACAAACGTTTTTCAACCGGATTTTATTTCCACCTTAAGGAGACAGTATCAAAAGGAGATAAAAGAAAATTTTTTTTTTTCTCAAAAGATTGGTATTCACTTACGAAAAAATTTTGTAATTACCACTTTATTAGTATATGCATTTCAACATGTTTTGAAAGCGATGCTTTCTTCATCAGGAATACATAGAATACTAAAAAAATATAAAGAATAATAATGTCAACTTGAAATTATTATTTTTTAGTATTCTGTATATTCCTGACGAGGAAAGCATCGCTTTCGAAACATGTTGATGTGTATATATTAATAGTGATGATTATAAAGTAATTTTAAATTAATTTATTTTAAAACAAATGTTTTGTTCTATTGAGTTATCACTCAATAGAACTAAATATTATTTTTTTCAATCCATGTGCGTTTTATTTATCTATGGTTTATTAACTGTGGACAACATGCATTTTACGTTATCAAAATATAGCATGCAATATCTGTGACTTAATTAAAGGTTTTTCCAAATAATCAAATTCTTTTCGAACCTTCTCCATACTAAAAGTATTTGAATTATTGACGAGATTTAATAATAATTTTTATACTAGAGTTAAGGAGCACCAAAGATATTTAAGTAATAATTATTATTCTCAATTCGCCTACCATATTTTGGAAACAAATCATTCCTTCGAAATAAATAAAGGTTGAAATTTTTTACATACGAATACAACTGGTTTACAATTTGTTAAATTTGAAGTTTTAGAAATTAGAAAAGTGTTAAAAGTAAATTAAATATTATTAATAATTGCAATTGCTTTTAAATTTATTTTCTCCTTAACAACCGTATTTATAATATTATTAATAATAATAACAATGATTATGTTATTTTTTTATGTCCTGCTATTTTCAAGTTTTTATTTTCACAATTAAAAATAAAAGTAATTTATTTTTTACAATTTCTAATATAAATTTATTACTTAATATTTTGCAATACTTTTCTGTTATTTTTTTATTTTTAATTAATTTTTATAATTTATTTTACTTTCACCAATTATTGCAAATTTTTTTATTGATGGTTGTGATTTGTTAATTTCATTATTATTTGACTATACTTGTCATTATTATTTTTAGTATATTGCTTATCCTGATGATGGAAGCTGTGCTTCTGAAACATGTAGATATTTATGTATTAAAAAGTAGTGTATGCGAAGACATTTTAATAAATTTACTGACTATAATTATTACTAATAGGAAACCAAATAGAATCTAGATGGAATCTCGCCGGAACAATAATAAAAGTGATTTGTAATTTTTTAATTTAATGTGAAATAGCACGATTTCTAAAAATCTAACAATCGTACACCTGGCAACCCATCGTTTGATGATTCTGATGGTCACGAAGGAAGTAATTTGACACAATAGTGAACCTGATGCTCCAGTAGGTCAAACAGGCCCTGACTCCTCAGATTCATAATGTTTATTTTGCAAAGGATTCTTTCCGTAAGACACTCGTCGAGAAATGTTGATAAAATGGACAATGTGTAGATTCTGAGTACACTTCTGAGTAGTGAATGTGTTGGTTCAGAGGATGATACTTGGATATGTGATTTTTACAAACAACTCATGCATTTTGCTTGTTCTCCATCAAAATTTTGTTATTCTTGACACTATTCCAAAATTGGGCACAAACTCCATATTTTGTTCCATTTCAGTCTATTTTTATTTTAGTCCTTTATCTATCTTCTTTTTTTCTTCCGTCTTCAATTATAAAAAGGAGAATTTCTCAGGCGGACGGTGTGCATACAAATCTACACTTTTACACATGTTCTTTGAAACAAGAGGAAAGTCACTGTCTACATGATATTAAAAAAAAAACACCCCTTTCCCCATTTCCCACCTCTTAAAGCAGAATTTTTGAATTTCTTAATGACATTTTGCACACTTGACGTTCAAGATAAGAGGAAAACTACTGGGTAGGGGTAGAGGTAGGGGTAGGGGTAGGGGTAACACATCACAACCTCAAAACTTTCCTCCAAACCATTCATAACCCCGGGCAACGCCGGGTCCTTCAGGTAGTCGGGTGTAGTTATAATATTAGAATACAACTTTCCACGTATAAACAAGAATTTAAAACTAGTGAAAAAATTAGTTTCGTCGATCAACAGGTTTTAACTTTTTGTTACAAACTTATGCACGTACCTACCAACTAACTTAAGACTAAAAGAACACTTAAAACATCGGTATGATATCTATGAATATGGTGTAAAGTCTCACTAGCTCATTTGGTAGAGCGGGTGTCCCGGTAAGACAGAAGTCCTGGTTTCGATTCCCAGATGCGACCGATATCTTTTAATTTTCTGTGTTTTTTTTTTCGGTTTCGTGTGATTTAAGATTTGTGGAAAAATTATGTTTGTTTAAATTTACGTTTGGACAAGTTTGACATTCTCCGGATAAGTAGTTAGCGGCGAGATTAGTTATGTCCTGCTGCCCAGGAATAAATCCCAGTGTTCGATATGAGGTACGACGCTCGAGGAATGGTAATCTATGCTGACCTTTCTCCGCCAGCATCACGTGTGTGGACCGTTAGGGTGCGTGCAAACTGCCGCTTTGCAATCCGGGACTTGCGTTCGGAACATTAAGGCTTCCTCTTAGCTCAGCGGTGATATAAATCACATACTGGGACTAATGGGCTCAGGTCGAATACCTAATAGTACATCTAATAGTGTCTGTCGTTAAGAATTTATTATCACTGATGGTATGATTGGTAGGGGTGGTATTGCCAGAACTAATATGGACCAAAGCGCAAAAAGCCTTGATTAAAGTTATTACAAAGAAAACTTTTCAATTTTCCACAGATTTTAATTAGTGACTTTATATCACTTTTATGAAGTGTGGCGATTGAATAAATTTGTTGAATTATCTTGGAATTCCTTCTTCTATCTATATTCCGTGCAGTTGATACTGATCTTATATATTTACGAATACTGAAGTAAGGTATTGGGTTATTAATACTTTAATTTTATAATTTTTTTATGTATCATATATCGTATTTATCCAGATGAGGGAAGATTTGTTTCCGAAAAATGTAGATATTAATGTATTAAAATCAGTGGTGTAAACAAAGTAATGCTTATTAATTTTAATTACTATTAGTAACTTGTCGACTGGTTTCAAAAGAATCTATGATTCACTTATATTTAATATATCTTTCCGGATTCTGGGGATTTGCTACCAAAAAATGATTTCAGAGATCCAACTCATTGAAATTAGAGCCCTACGAAATATCTTTAGTTTGCCATGGGACACAAACGTCAAAGATATCTACAGAAACTCCCAAATACTTCCGTTTAACACCATTCCCACCTGTGAAATTACAAATACTATCTTGCATGTAATTCAGCACTCGGCACATACTAACACCACACTCAATTACAATCACGACGTACACCAACACACCACAAAAATCCTCAACAAACTACATATACCAAAATTACACTCAACAAAATATGGACTAAGATCTTTAGATTATGTAGCTTACATACAATTGAATAAATTACCCAAATATTAAAAATGCAAGCCAATGTGAAAGGTATCAAAGTAAAATGTTTAAACTCTATTATTTGAAAGAATACCTTAGGGATTAATGCTGTGATGTATCTCTGTAATAAGTTTACTATATAATGTACCAGTGAGGTGTTTCTTTATGATAAGTGTCTCCATACACTTATATTGTCTTTATTACAAATGCAAATCATGTGTTGTAAATGTTGTTAATGTACTGTGAATGTTAATTATGTATCTTAAATATTAAGTACGAGTATGTTTGTTTCTAAGAACTGTACTGCAGGTTCTGTATGTGATCCCACAATGAGTTTCTTAATTCTTGAGAATACAATGCATAATATATTGTATTCTTTTTAATAAAATTAAAAAAAATCTCTCCTTCCTTATAGAAAAACCCCTTCCTCTAACTCTAACATTTAAGGTCGTCCAAGCGGTATAGTTCCCCTGACTTTACTGTACAGTGTACAGACAGGACAGGTGAGCTCTTGTTAGGTGTCACTTAATACCAACGAAATGAAACGTCTATCAAGCTTTATTCGTGACTTATCAATCTATACTGGAGTCGTGTACTGAATGCGATCTTCGGGATTTTAAACAACGAAATGATCGAGAGGACATGTTTCAACGAATCATTTCGAAAACCCTAATCAGTAAATATTTGATCTTTTTTGCGGGTTCAATTCCGCAGGGGAGGATGAAGAAATATTGTATTAATGCTACAAAAATGTATGCTTCACTGGAATTTGACATATATATGTCTTTTTCTTATTCTGGTGCCCACTCTATCTAAGGATGGCAATGATCAGAATCATTTCAATTTTTGAACTGAAACGCGGTACACTTTAAAAATATTATACTCGTATGTACGAGTATAAAACTAAAAGTTCATAATTACACATAGTGTTTAGTAAATTTTACAGTAAGTAAAAGAAAATACATATAGAAATAATAATCTTTTTATAAATATTATGACGGTCGCCGTGGTCGAGTGGTTACGATCCTTGGCTACGAATCCGGAGGCCGTTGGTTCAAATCCCGGCGTAAATTAATTAAGTAAATTTTATTTGATTAAATTGCGTTATGAATTTGTATTTGGTGACCAGATCTGAATACGTACAGGTGCTTCCCCACCTTCCACCTTCCATCTTCTCCATCTCCTTCCCCTCCTCAATACCTTCAGCCTCACAACATTCCCCGATTGGGGATGCCATAGTCTCACTGGTTCCAGACGATTGGGAGCAGTTTCGAATCTTGTGCGGTATTCATATTAAAAAAAATCAAATTAAGGTAACCTACATATGAATTTACTGCTTTTGTGCACACACATGAAGTATTTAAATGGCGTTTACATGGCTGTCTTAGATCGTACGATGTACGTCTTGAATACTTCAACATTCAGAATGGAAGATACTCTCAGTATCGCCCTGGTGAAAGACCACCATTCAGAATTGAAACGTTGCTTGAAATGGCTTTTAGCCGTGTTTGGTGATCAGATCTGAATAGCCAGGTATTTCCCCACATCCCTCTTCCCCTTCTCCTGCCCCTCCACAATACCTCCAGCCTCACAACATTCCCCAATTGGGGATGCCATAGTCTCACTGGCTCCAGACGGCTTGGAACAGTTGGGACTCTTGTGCGGTATTCATATAAAAAAAATTAATTCACTTAAAATTAGAAGGCAAATGTTTGATTTAATATGTTTATACAAAATAATTCGCTGCCAATAATATCGGATTTATAAAAATTGAGGATAATATTAATAAATCTTGAACATGACGTATGATATCGGTGTAAATGTCGTAAATTGTACTGGTCTCATTAGCTAAGTTGGTTAAGCAGTTACCCCGGATAGGTAGAGGTCCTGGGTTCGAGTCCCAGATGCGAATGAAATCTTTTTAATTTCTGTTGTTTTTTCGGTTTCGTGGTTCTTTTGGGATGTGTTAATATTATCTTCTTCAATGATTCAAATATTACAATGAGGTTTACAAACTTCAATAAGTTATAAAAAAAAAATTGAAAGTCTATTTATTTACTTATTATTATTTACCTATTATTTACTCACTATTTCTTGTTAAAAAAATATGATTATGAAAAAATATGTAACCCTATGATTGTGCCTAATAGGAGTACAAATACTTTATGACAGTTATTTGGGTTACAATGAAATTATTATTGTTATACTCTATAAATATATAGTCCAACTTAAAGATTTACTGTAGATTTTATAGTCGTTTATGGTTTCAATAACTTTGTTGGTGTTATTTAAAAATAATATATATATATGTATAGTATATCGTTTCACTAAAATTGTAAAGTCGTTCATATCAACACAGGACTGTCCTAGTGAGATAAGTGGCTAATGTTTTTGTTTTTTTTTTTAAGATTAAAATAATAAATATGGTATTCTAGGGTATTCTGAGGACGCGCCTGTACTTTCACTTTTCAAAAAACCTCAAATGCATTGCTTTGTGTCCAGTATAATTACCTACCGTATACCATATACTATAAATAAGATTACAGAAAACTTAACCAATAAGTCTTTCAATTCTTAAATATTGTAATTAACCAAGTACTCGTATCTCGTATACTATTTGGGTTTGAATATAAGCCTCACGGGAATTTAACATAAATACTTACGAGCGTAATATTACCGTAATCCTTTGTATTTGCAAGCCGAAATATTTAATTTCGAATGAGAGAAATGTCGGAACGTTCATGAAGTATTCGATGTTGAAGAATTACCTCTCAAAGGCGGTGGGAATACATCTCAAGACGGGAATTCCTTGATATAAGAATGTAAACACAAAATACGTTATGGCAGATATATTCAAGCTGGATTTAAATAAATCCACTTGATTCAGTACTTATCAATGGTCAGATCACATGATCGGAAAAATCAGATATCATAGTTTGTTGCCATAATTAGATTGAATTCAGTACTTTGTTTTAACTACAGACTAAAATCATTTTAATAAAAAATCTAAATTTGAACTAAAATCAAATTTTTATCTCTGTAATTTTATTCATTTTTATAAACACTTTATTTTTCAGCCATCCTCGACACCTTCTTTCAGTGACTAGGGCTAATATATTTCCCCGAGACTCTTTTTTCGTTCATTCGCTTACCCGTCGCTTTCCTCAAAAATGGCCATTATCATCACTTTGTAAGTTACTAACTCAAGCAATACCACAAATGATTTATCTGTAAATTCTATACAGGTAGTAAGGAAAACGCATAATATTTCAAAAGACTAAAATCATCAAACTGTAATTTTAAAATTCTATGAAATACATTCCAAAAAGTCCAAAAATTGGTGCAGTTTGAAAACTAGTGAAACCAATTTTGAACGTTTTGCCTAAAATTCCAGTAAGTATTTCATATGGAATTTGAAAGAATACAGTTTAAGAATTATTATATTTTAAAACCTTATACGTTTTCATAAGTAACCGTAAAGAATTACAGATAAATTATTCGAAGTATTTCTTGAGTTAGCAACATGCAAAGTGTAGTGCTTTTGGGTGTTGATCGGTTAATGTTGTCCATTACACTAAACTTATATTTCCTTACTCTTTATTTTTTTTCTTATTCTCATTCGTGTTAAGTCGTTCATGATTATAACCACACATACTCCTTAAAGATTGTATATGTATCGACTACATTCAGTCGACTTTCACACTTCCTTCAATGTGGATTGCTTTCTGCAATTGCTTTCTAAAAATTTTATTTATCTTTTTTTATTAGCAACTACTATATTTAGTTCTCTTTTAATTGATTTTTATTTCATTCACTTCGGTAACTTTAAAGTAATTAATAAAAGAATTAAAAATTACTTTGTAATCACCACTTTATTAATATATACATATCAACATGTTTCGAAAGCGATGATTTCCTAATTAGGAATATATAGAATACTAAAAAATAATAATGTCAAGTATAGACAAATAATAAACATAAAACACAATAATGTAAGAATAGACAAATTATAAATATAAACAAAAATTGATTAAAGCAGGTAGTAATTAATCAAAAATATTAATACAAAATTATTATAAAACGTTGAATAACAAATTTGTATTAGAAATTAAAAAAATAAATTATTTTTATTATTCATATTAATATGAAAATAAATCCAGGAGATGGCTTTTTAAAAAAAAATGATTATTAATTATATTTAATTGACTATTAACACTTTTTCTAATTACAAAATTTTCAATTTTGTCTATTTATAAACCAGTTTTATATATATTTAAAAAAATTGGAAGTTATTTTCAATTGATTTATTAATAATGACTCCACAGAGTGAATACCAATCTTTTGAAGAAATTATTAAACTAATTAGCTAAGCGATTAAAACAATTAAACATTTTTCCTCATAATGTTTAACAACGAATGCGCTACGTGGGCATTTAGTGAAAAACTGCACTGGCTTTAATTTATAGTCTTCTCGCATTTTATTTATGAAGTTAGAATTTATGGGGGCGCTTGTAAATTTATCTTCCCTCAGCGTCCAGTGGGCTGCCGAAGTCCGTGAACATGGCTCTCTCTCTCACACACACACAAAGTGAGCTTACCAATGTGTTCGTTTTGTACGTGTTACATGCACCACAATACGTTATACACATTTTTAGAGGCGTGGATTACAGGGAGTAACCAAAAAAATAAAATAATCGTGGATGGATTTTTCAAATACCTCAATGAACAATTTGTATTGCCGTTTTTAACTCAGATCTAATTCTGCTTTAGCGTTACATCGGATGCACAGACCGCGGCCTGTAAGCACCTTGGGTGCGGCCCACGACCGCGTTACATGGTGTAAAAAATATGAAACTGATACCCTTAATAACCCGATAACACACACCTCACATTGGCAAAAATACAAGTACTACGCAATCTAAGTTTATAATTGCATGCCCACCACTCTGAAACAGCTACTAACTATCTGTATATCGATCCTCTAATTAAATCGGCTGAGTTATTTTTCAAATCGTTCGATTTTGACTCACGTTCTCCCATATCTTGCTTTGCAGTGGGGTCAATTCTGCGTGAACCGCAGTTGTGAAACCTTAGTGCATTTGTTTTTCAAATCATCCGAATTTGATTGACTTTTTTCACATGTTTCGAACATTATGCAGACCACTTTAAACCAAAAGCAACTATATCTCAAGGCCGAGAAACTGAATCAAATCAGCTCCTTAATTTTTATGAGATAATACCAAAAATAGTTTTATTTAAAATATATATATATATATATTGAAATACATACGAAAATAATAATAAAAAAAATATATATTCCTCCGTAAATTTTTTCGTCACTTCGTCTCTGCTGTTGTCTTTCTGGTATTTTTGGATGATCTTAATCAATTTAAGTGCCCTAAAACTATGTTTGAGAGAGGAAAATTTGGGAAAAGATACATGAAATAACACATGCTGTGCAAAAATAAACCATGTTGCACTCTGAGTGTAAAATCGTAGTAAGTGCAAATTAGAAAATATTCTGATACTAAATCTTCAATTAACAAAAAAATCATAATAACATAACATTTATGTAGCGCTGTTTTGTATTATTTCACTTCAAGTGCGTCGATAAATATCAGAAAAACGTACAAAAGCAAATATATGCACTTAATATAGTTTTACAGTCAGTGTGCAGTATGCAGTATGATCTGTGTTCTAATATTATGGTTAAAAATTAGAAAATTTCCTATTTTCTATCTCTTAACGGCCAGCACTCAAAAATGGCCTTAAACATTTCTTTGTAGGTTGCTAACTCAAGCAATACCACAACTGATATAAGTATTTGTAAATTATGTACAATTAGTTAGAAAAAATCTGTAAGGTTCAAAAACACCTAAAATCCAAAAAAAGTTGCCCAAAGAAGTGAAGCTAGCAGTCCACAATGGAGTTCTGATACCAACCCTGATGTATGGCAGTGAGGCATGGAATTGGCAGAGGAAGGATGACAGTAAAGTGAATGCCGTAGAAATGATATCTCTGAGGCGAATGTGTGGTAAAATCGTGTGAAAAATATCGAGATTCGTAAAGAATGCAATTCTGATGTAAGCGTAATGAACAAGATTAAGAAAGAGACGCTTAGATGGTTTGGGTACGAAGAGCGAATGAACGAAGAAAGTAGTGTAAGGAGAATATATGACGCGAATGTGAATGGAAGAAGCTGGGGATGCATGGGGAAGACATGTCACGATCAAGTAAATCAAATACTTGAGTCGGGCCATGTCAGAAGTCGGATCAATAGAAGAAAACGTATGAGACGATGTATGAATGTGAATGAAGCAAGAAGTGTATGACATGATCGAGTGGTTTGGAGGTCTGTCCATTCTGCACCCCTGCGGGGAAATGGCGTCATGGCTAGTTAGTTAGTTAGTTAGTTAGCAATCTTAAAATTTTATGAGCTACATCAAAAAACATTTGAGCACCGGTGAAAGAAATTTTAACGTTTTATATAATATTCCAGTACATATTGCGCAAAGGATTTAAAAGATTAGGTACAGTTTGAGGAATATTGTCTTTTGTAAACCTAATACATTTTACTAAATACTCGTACAGAATTCACAGATAAGTCATTCGTAGTATTTCTTGAGTTAGCAACTTACAAAGTGTGTATTTTTGGATGCTGACCGAATATTTGGAGATTTACTACTAACATCGCTGTGAACGGAAGTGTGGCTTGTGTAATGTTGAAGGACTTAGCTAGTAGAGAAATGAACTCACGAGGATTGTATGGGAAACCGACGCATTTGTTTACATAGCTACTGATTGATTGAATCTTTCCGGAACATGTACGTGTGTACAATTGTACGATTTTTCACAGAGCAAACGTTTTGGAAAACCACGTAGATCAAACGGATTTTTGGTTGCAGAAACAGAATGTTAACAGAACTTCAAAAATATTAATTAATTGATAAACTAAAGTTCTTAAAAACTTAAGACAAAATTTTTGTGCATATCGCAAATGGTAACAATTATTATTTTTATAAACAATAATTATTAGCCTGAAACACTCATCCATATTGAAAAAAACCTTTCCGAGCAAAGATAAATGTCGCCGACGGGACTCGAACCCGCACCCTTCTGATTGCCGGTCAGATGCTCTACCATTGAGCTACGTCGGCTTATCGCAAACCCGCCAAGTTAATCAATATATACTAGTGTTTCATTCAATAATTACTGTTTTTTATTATATTTCACCTGTAAACAACCAACTTTATTAGTACGAGAAAGGCTTGTAACGGCTAAATCTCTCAAATAGATGGCGTCGAGACAAAAATATTAATTTACTTCACTCATCGTCCGGCTATCTTCCATCAATCAGACCCTTGGGAAAGCTGGTAACAATTCAGAAAGCCAAACAGATAAGATTAATCGCGTATGCAATTAAATGCACCGCGGTAGGCATCTCGCATCTCGCAGCTCGCATCTCCTTCTCTCATCCTTAAATACCGTACAAGGGGGAGTTAATAAGAACTTATTAGTATCCACCAGTGGCGTGCAGGTAGATTCAATCTTGACCACGTTAAGAGATACGCTTCATGTTTAGTATGAAAGGGACGGCATGAGAGAGCTGGAAGAACAAAAAATAACATACTTTTAACGGTTGTTCAATTCTCTTTTTCACCAGCTGTTACTTGAGATAATGCATTGTGTTAATTACAGTCTATTGATAATCATCCCGCCATTCTAATTCACCGCAAAATTAATTTATAAAAAAAACATTAAACCGACAAAATAAATATAGTATTTTTTAAACTAAATAGTATAATTAATAAGAAGAACTTTTTTTACACCACTATTTTAAATATATAAATATCTACATGTTTCAGAAGCAAAGCTCTCATTAGGATAAGCAATATACCAAAAATTAAAGATAAGTATTATATGGTAGACATAATAATAAGCAAATAGACAAATTGCAAATATAAACAAAAAGTAACAATAAGTAATCAAAGTAGGTAAGAAATTAATTAAAAATGTAAAAATAATTGAATTTTTTTTTAAATTATTATAAAATATTAAGTAATAAATTCACATAAGAAATCTAAAATAGAGAATATTTTTATTATTTATGTAAATAAAAAAAATAACAATGCGTAAAAAATAAAATAATCATGGTTATTCTTTTATTTATTAAAATTTTTGATAATAATTTTATAAATACAGTTACGAATGCGAAAATAAATATAAGAGATAGATATTTAATTTTAATTTTTTATTATTAATAATATTTATTTGATTATTAACGCTTTTTCTAAATTACAAAATTTAAAACATAAAAAAATGAACGGACATTAAAGTAATATATCTTCTATTATTTCAACTTGGTGTTACCACCCTTCGGGGATTGAAAAACATGGTGACCCGACAGTTGATCCCTCGACAGTTGGCCCCCCGACAGTTGATCCCTCCGACAGTTGATCCCCTAAATGATTATTTCTGCTGTACGTCCTAATTTATAAGGGCAGTATGCAGAGTTTCTTGAAGGACTTTAGCTTTAAACTTACAATAACAATTTATTCCATTTAATATTCCGTATGCACACCTGCCAACAAACAATTCACCTTAATATTTAAGACCATTAGGTCTTAAAAATGTTTTATCAAAAAATATTTAATTTAGCGTTGTCTGTGAGAACATATCACGCTTAATTTACCCTCAAATCTTCGATTGAATCATATGTATATTGCGCAACGATTTTACTTGAATTTGTCGGCTAGTACGGAAGGCTGTTATTTAGTGACTTATTGTCACGCCAGAGGCCTGGCGTGACAATATGCACCATGGTTAGTAAGATTGAGCCTTGAAAAAAATACACATTAATACATTTATACAGCGCCCTTGTGGTGATTTTTCGCAAAAACGTCGGTATACAAAACATTCAATATTTTTACTATTATTATTTGCTGTTTGTTAAGATATAACTGCGAAACTGTCTTTTTTATTTCTCCTAGAAAAATCGGGGAATAGCGTTAGCGTCCAAAGTCATACAAAAACATCACATGGAGGTATTAATTGTTTTTGTGTTTAATTCGTGGAACTCCATTTAATTTTTTTTTAAGTTTAGTGTAAATCAAATTTAATAATGTTATTATTAAGTTATGGAAGTATTTTTTTTATTATTGTGACAGCTGTTTCGGCGTTCAAGGCTTATGGGTTATGTATTTTTGTTTAGTTAACAGTTTTACCCCGATGAAGCTTGATATAATCGAAACCGGTTAGTGCTAATTAAAAAATAAATTAGTGTTTTAAAACAAAGTTCTTGTTTTATTTGATATATTATTGAATCCGTTACTATGTGGCGCACGCCACTGGTTCCCAGCATGTAGCTAGAGGTCCAGCGAGCTGCAGGTGTTTGTAGCTCGAGGAACTGGAGGGGGTGGGAGGCAAGGGGAGATCAGAAGAGGGGTCGAGTGGTCCGCCCGAAATGCCGCCGGCGTGACTTCCTCTTTATGAAGTATCCAAATCGTGCGCCAATTAAAAATACACTACTTTAAAATACAGTTTTTTGGTGTGAAAAGATATTCGACTGATCAACAAAATTCAGTGAAAAGATATTCGACTGAGTGCAACAAATTTGATTAATTATAACTTCTTCAATGTGTGGCAATTCATGAACTTTATGTATTTCGAGAGCATGTATGATATTGTATGTTCTTTTTAATGAATCAAGGAATCTCTGCCAAGTCGAATTGCATTACGTTCCATCCCCTTCTAACAACTGAGGAAGAATCAAAATTATTAGTTCACTTTTAGTTAAAAAGCCCAGAAATCGTACACATTACAGATACGTACGATATTTTTTCAGCAATAATCTTTTATAAGAGAAACTATCTCTCAAATTCCTTTTTCATTTATTAATTACCCCCGTAGTTACTGCTTATATCAAGTTCCGATTGAACAAAAGAAGCTTCTGCAATTACGTATTTTTCGTTTTGTGTTTTGATCCCTAATTGATTGGTATGTTAATATAATATGTTATTACCATCGACTCGTAGTTAGCGCATAGTCTGTTTTTTTTTTTAACTATAGTATACACTTTACATTTTGTGGTTGTTCATTATAAAAGTAAAATAAATTCACACCGTTCAGTGGGCTACCCTAAACAAAGTTGGGAGAAGCAGCTACAGAGGCTGTGCGAGGAGAGGCTGGACCGACCATGAACAGATGCCGTTGACGTAGCGCAGGACAGGGACGCCTGGAGGCGCCTTGTCATGGGTCCCCGACCCAATTAGGACAAGGGGAAGAAGATGTTTATAGGACAACACCGTTTTAATTGAGTATTTTTCAACCGGTTTCGGATTCATCATTCCTTCTTTAGGGATCAAAATATCCACTGGCTAAAATTCCAACGAAATCACGCGCTCCTTATGCAGGTGGCGACGAGGTTGAGATTCCCGCTTAACACCGGCCGCACGTTACGATTTACTCAAAAAAATCACGACCAAAATGCGTGTTTTATTCTATTCTGTAAAGCTCAGACATAATTATTAAAATGTTTTACGGTCATATTATAAAAAAACTTGATTTAAACTTAATTAACAATGATCAATACGTAAATATCGGAAAAGGGGTTCGTAAGTAGGAGAGTTTGCGCTTTAATGTCCGATTCTTTATTTTTTTCTAGGCTTATAAAAAGGCATACTAAAAAAATTCCCAAACGAAAGGCCAAGGTGTGTTCTACCAGCAGTATTTAATTAAATGATCTATGATATTTTTAGAACATCAAATTCTCAAACCGAAAACACATGATTTTGTATTACTTCCCGTTGCATCGCCATAACATTATTATAAAATCGTGGTCAATACATTAGATGTTGGAGTGGGATTTGGAAGAGTGACGTTTTTCCTAATTTTCTTTGCCTACAGGTACTTGTTGTTGCAATAAGAAGGGGGTATTTTAAATGTGTGGAATATTTTAAGTCTATTTTTCTGATTCTGGTAGTCACACAAAATATATATTTATATAAAAAATATATATATTTAAAAAACGATCTAAAATCGTTAGCGGATCGAATCTGGTTATCACGTAGATGAAGCTACTGGCTTCTAAGACAGCTGTGACCAAGATTCGGGACTGCCTCTATAAAAGTTGGCCGGTGTGACATCACTAATGCCCCCCGCACGAACATGTCGTTTTGGCCACAAACCAAAATGGAAATTTTTCAATATTTTATTTAATAGTGAAGTTAAAAATAAATATAACCCCATTGTCGGTAATTTGATAAATTTTGGAGAAAAGAGATTAAATTATTGACGAATTACGACTCACGAGCAGTTGACTGTATTCCCGTTGCAGTGGCTCGGCTGCAGAGATAATTTCCCACTGCCTCCGTGGCCCCGTATAATTCTGGGATCGTGATTAACGCAGCATCTCTCCAGAACTGCTCTAGACTCGACACCCCAGCCCGGACATTCGGATATCCTTCAAACTCGGGCGGAATTCATAATAAGGTGATTAGCAGGAAATAAATAAAAACGGTCAGAAAATCTTTTCACCCATAATACTTTGTTTGTAGAAGACGTTCTTCCATAAGGCAGCCAGGCTGCGATGGTCAATAGATCTTATATGAAAGTGTATTCAAGCGAACGCACCAGGCAGCCAGATATCGTTGACTGCGGAAGCCAGTCGAAACATGGCGATAGGCAGCTAAGTGCGACGAATGGAAATCCATGTTGCTGCAGAGGCTATTTGCTTCAGGTATATTTAGAAAACTTAATCATAAACCTTTATTTATTTACTAGCTGACTTGTACCCGGCTTTGCTCGGGGTTGCAAATGGTTTGGAGTAAAGTTTTGAGGTTGTGAATTCGAGTAAACTGGATGTAATTTTAAGGTGGAAATAATATTATTGTTAAGAATAAATATAAACACACGTTTATTTTTACCACAAAAACCCATCACGTACATAAATAATGATTTTATTACACTGGGAAGATAATGCCAAGTCAAATACCGAACAAAGTATCGATGGAGACCACGATTTTAGTCATATTAATAAAATATTTTACTGAAAGTTTATTTGCATACAAAAATTATTCATTAAAATAAATAATATAACCGACATGCTTCGTGATTAATACTCACCCCTTCAGGGTTTATTCAAAACTAAATTACAAATTATAGACTTATATGTTATATTGTTGGAGAGGATTAGAAGGGTAGGGGGGGGGGGAGTTTAAAAAAATATATATTTATACATTTATATAATCCCAGTGTTATAAAAGGGTTATGGCACTGTGCCTGTCTCACTAAGAGAACAGGTAGAGTTGACAGCTTACAAATTACAGCTTACGAATTTTACAATGTTTATAAAGCTTATTAGTTTTGTCTAGTTAATGAAGTTAGAGAGAATGTCTTACATAGAATGTTACGATGGGAATAAATTTTATAGAGGGTTGTTCAAGATTTTTTTTAAATTATGATAATATATCAATTATTTTTAATCATTGAAGATAATATTAACAACTATCAAAATGAAGGACCTTGCAAAAGGAGCCTAAGGTCCCGGATAGACCATGAGGTTCTGGGTTCGAGTCCCAGTTGCTACGGTTATCTTTTTTCTTTTCCGTATCTTTTCGATTTAATATTTCATTTTGAGAGTTGTTAATATTATTTTCAAAGATTAAAAATATATTTCAAGAAGGTTTTTTTTTTTTTTTACAGTAACTCCACACAGGAGACCAAGGAGGAAATAATTTCCCTCAAGGCCTATATCATCTTTGGGGATGCTGTGTGGAGGATCTTTTAGAGGATAGGAAGGAGTGAACTTGGGTCTTGAAGAGACCCATGTTATAGGATGGAGGAAACACAGAGGCCGGCAGATCATTCCACAGCCGAGCTGTTGAACACAAGAACGAGTCGTAGAAGCGACCCGTTCTCATGTGACAAATGTCAACCGTGTGCAAATGTTGGGCGCGCGTTTGGCGTGTTTCCCGACTATGCACCGGTGCCGAAGGGATCAATGACGCTAGTTCCTCGGAGCATCTTCCATTAAAATACCGGTAGAACAAGGACAGAATTCCCACCCGACGTCTGTGCTCCAAAAATTGCAAGATTGTTTATCAAGTAGTTATTCCAAAATTGAATATTTATTATTATTTACTCTTTAATTTCTAAAAATTCAAGTTTATCCAAATCCATACTATTAATATTGCGGTGTAATTTTTTTATACCACTAATAAAATCGGTTTTATTACAACAATAAAATGGTTAAAGCAATGTTGTATTAATTATTTTAATTAAAATGGTACCACATAATAAGTTTACTGTTATTGAAGAAAAAAACATTCAGACTATACCAAAGAATATAAGGCCATAGCGATGGGGGGGATGCCTTATTTTCATTGACTCAGACAGTCTCTAGTTCCCTGTTTCCTTCTCCTATGCTCCAATTGGGGATCCCGTAGTTCCACTGACTTCAGGCAGTCATGACGCACACAAGTTTCATTGAATAGCCTTAAATTAATGTATTATTGTGATTAAGCCATGGCATATCATGATTACGGTAAAAATTTTATCCGACTCATTCACGTACTCTCATTTTAATAAAGAAGGTGTATTTCAGAGAGGTACGGCGACCTCTTGGCCCGGAGGTCACAGGTTACTGGCACGGCCTGGTCACTCCCCACCACTTGACGATGCATCATGGCTGCGGATTCTGATTGAAAAAAGTCCAAGTCGAAACAAGGCGGCGTGATCTGGGATTACATCGATGACCCGCGGATCGTCGGCCAAACATCCCACTCGTTAAAGATACGGCGAGGTAACGCGTAGTCAAGTAATTGCAAATTTGAACAAGTAGTAGACTATAGAAAATTTTCGCATTTATCGAACAAAATCTTATTCTAACTCAGAAGAAGTTGCTCATTAATAAACAATCAGGTGTCACAAATGTACAATGGAGTTACGCCTACTAGAATTCGATCAAAGACAAACGACCGTCCTTAAATGATTTTTTTTTTATTAAAAAACATTTCTAACTTTTGTCCATGGATTTGGTTTTTCATATTTTAAAATGGAATTCTACCGTGAATTGACAGTTTAAAAATTAGAAATAATTAAAATACCGTTCCCTAGCATCAGGTCGTTAGGAATGCAGCTTGGTGCGAAAGACGAGTGCCGCATGGCAAGCCACTAACGAACGCTAGCGAACTACTCATAAATCACGTCCTTTATGCGCATGGCAAGAAACGTGCATCTGCGCATCTTATTCCACTTGAGGTCTAGCTATAGTACGGTCAACTTTTGACGAATTTCCATTAAAATAATATTTCCATAAAATTTTCAAATCTAACAAAAACAGTTTAATTATCCCCTCATTTGGAAACATTATTTTGAATTATAATAATCGGTCTTATCACAAACCTATTTAACACTGTCGGTTATATTATTTTATGTGTTGTTTTTCTTTTAAGGTACTTTTATTACCTAGTTAGTTGCCGCCTTCTCCCCAATTCAAGTTCAAGTTCTTCTTTTAGATTGAACAACTGAAAAATGTGGAACAAACTATTATCTTCAGGTATAGATTCAGATAAACAGACAATCAGTTTTCTAATGATTTTTAAACTTTATAATTTTATTAATTTATGCGATTGTTAATACTGAATAGATGATACAGGATAGAAGTTCCTTTCGTATCATTTTGAATGAAACCCACTGTCCCCCTGACTTAGTTCCTTTTGGTTCTAGTCCCGAGAGAGCCAATGAATATTAAAAATTCGAAATTTACCAGGAGATTCTTAGGTACATATTTTATTACTTGTTTCGCTAATGGGGTAAATAAAAATACTCTAATTAAAACCCCATTAGCGAACATTGTAGGAAAATAGTTAATAATCCGGAAAAATAACCAGCTTTTGGCTCTCCTGGAAATTTGCTAAATATGATATTAGCCTGTTTGTGTCATGTGCGAAGATTAAGCACGCTTTCTCTCTTACACTGCTTGATATCGTATATTTCCATTACATTTGATATTTATAACAAAACGATTTTCTATATTTGAAATTTAATAGAATAATGATATTTGGATTAAGAAACACCCCCCCATCGTATTTCCCGTGTTCTCATTTATTTAATAGGTATCTTAAAATAGTACGTATATATATGTATAATGGTTACACATATTCTAATATAAAAATAAATATAACGCAATATAAACAACAAAAATAATTGGCAATTTAAATTACAAACTACATTTAAAAGTTACAAATTAAAATTTAAACACCACATATTTGGTCACTTCTATCTTACATTTTTAAAACCTTTTTGAATGGGCCTTTATGATATCTGAAGAACATGATATTGAGTATTATTCTTCAGTTTTAATTTTTGTGCGTAAAAGTGTAATTTATTAATTTTTTGCAGCGCCCCCCAAATGCTAAAAAATTCAAAATGCCCTGCCAGACCTCCAAAACGCCCACAAAGGGGCGCTGGCACTCCGGTTAAGAATCACTGGTCTATACGGTAATGAGTTTTCGTGATTTTGACTACTTTAGAAAGGAATTTTTATTTATTTTATTCTCTTTGTAAAGTGATTATGTTTGTGTTGGTGTTTATTAAGTGTTCGTATAAATTCTGAACTTTGTTGGCCGTTAAATATTTAAAAAAAGAAAAACCATTTAAGTAGGTACACAATTTGTTTAAAAGGCATTACGCTTGGATAGATACCTCAACACATTTTTAAATTTAGAATATTGATCCTTTTTAAAATTATTCCAATGGATTTGTTTTGCAAAAATGTTCCTACTCTTTTGCAAAGAACAAAATACTGCTTTTTCTATGGTTATTCAAAATTGGAATCCGATAAGAAAGCCGCAGTGTATCATTAATGTTGGTGCAAATAGAGTTTTTCAAATATGTTAGGTTGGTAGGTATTTTCACATGTATCTAACAGAATCCATAATTTTATTTCAGTATTTTCAATTTTGCAAAAGAAATAGATTATGATGAAGGTCACAAGGTTCAAGAACGTGAATAAATTGACGACGATTCATTATTATCGCGGCACAATACAAGGATTACAAAATATGAATAGACCATTCTTCTGAATAAACTAGCGGTGGCGAATTTGAATAAGAAATTGGTACCTACCCAAAATACATTAGTTTTTACGTAATCCACGATTTATATAGCGATGTTTTTTTTTCTCACTGCTTTGCATATTATGGGAGATATAAAATTAATTTAAATCGATATAAATTCCTTTAACGCTGACAGCCAGCCGTTATAAAAGCCATTAGAATCAAGGAGCCAATTTCCGTGATTAGAATAAACAGAAGAATGCGATGTAAAATGAATAAGTAAGAAATATATTTTAAGTTATTTCAGACAATTGCCATTTTAAAGAAAAGTTGGATTGCATGATTGTAAGTATTCAAAGTAATATATTTATAACCTTTGGCAAAGGTCAGCTTTTATCAACTCGTTGAATTATTTATTTAACGATAATTTAGAATTAAGTAACCAATTAGATTCATTGCTTATAGATAGGATAGTATATTTGGGCTCCAATATTATGTTTTAAATGTTTTGTTGTTATGATTTGATATTGCAAATTAATGCCAACTGCTTTGAGTCAATAGAACAATGATCATTTCCCCATTTTATAATGATAATAATTGTCAAATTTATATAGGGCCGTTTAGTGAATCAATTACTTTTCCTAAATGTGCGTTTTTAAATCACTTTAAAGGTTTGTTGTTTTACCAATGAGATTCCTTGCACAATTCCGACGTATTTGGACTACAGTATGGGTATTTTTTACCGAAACTACGGTGAACGGTAGCTGATACAATATTATTGTATAAAATAATAAATAATGAAATAGACTGCCCTGAACTCTTATCTCGAAATAAACTTAACATACCATTGAAACGTACTCGCCACACCAAACTATTTTACATACAAACGCTGTAGGAAATTCACCAATTTACTGAGTTCTCCAAACATTTAATAATCTTTGTCTCAACCTAAGTATCGACATCTTTTTTGACTCCCTTCCGTCATTTAAGAAAAATATTACTCGTAACATCAATGCGCAATCACAACTCTCTAGTACATAAGAATACAATTCAATAGTGTGGTCCCCATACTATATCATTCACATAAAAAATATTGAACGCGTGCAGCGCAAATTTTAACGTTTTATTAACTTCAAACTACACATACCAATACAACACATAAACTATACATTCTTGCTAAATACACTCAAAATACATACTTTAGAAAACAGAAGAAAAATAACAGACTTAACTTTTTTAATTAAAATTATTTATTCCTTATTAGACTGTTGTGAACTCCTGCAACTAATCAATTTCAAAGTACCTCATCGACAAACTCGGCAAAATATGTTATTCTGTAACAATAATTCTGGGACAAACTACCAAATACATGCACCTATTTCTCGTCTACATATACTTGGAAATAAATTCACCTCTGCTATAGATATATTTAACATAAGTTTACCCATGTTTAAAAGATACCTGAACGGTATTTTTATGTTGCAACAATTATAAGAGCTATTGTTTAATTATTATTTTTTTATATATATTATCTTTGTACTCATCTACAATCCAAAAACTTGTTCCTCTTTTTTTTTCTTTCTATGTATCATATACTATATTATGTATTATGCAATTTCATACATTTTTACATCATCCGAAATATTAAAAAAAAAACAATGATTTTTTTCACAATGTCAGCACTCATATTATAAGAGTATTATATTATGCACTTGTGTATTATGTATCATGTAGATCAGGCTATTACTATTTTTATTAAAAAAAAAAGTAGTATCTACAAATTAAAAACCTTTCCCTTTGTAACTTCTCTGTGGCATGCACTTATACCATACATTATTATACCTTCATATATATTATTAATATGTTACACTTATATACCAACTATGGATCATGTTTTTTTTTAAAGTTCTGTACACATAATCATTTTAATGTTAAAATATGTAAAAGCCCTTTGGGGCGTTAATGAATGAATAAATAAATAAATAAAATAGTAACACTATTCAGACACATAGGTACACATACACGCTCACACACACACACACACACATACACATACACTTATACCCCCGCCCGGTAAAATGAATATAACCACTTACTAGATATTGCATAGAGACCGATCCTTGTAATAATTTTCTAAAACCTTGTAATTTGTACACAACTCATTTTATACATGCATATTTATGATAACGTAAAATAGTCAAAGCTGCCTGGAGCCAGTGTAACTATGGCATCCCAATTTCGGTAAATCGTGCCTTTGGAACAGCAAGGTTCTATCTGTTTATTTGACTTGGCGGTAATGAACTCTAATATAGTGCTCTCTAGAGCCCATAATCGCGTGACATTGTTCTGTCCAATAAAACCTTCTCGTTCCAAGGGCACGAAACGTTGTCAGGTTAAGGGCGATGCAATGGGAAGTAATGCAAAATCATGTTTTTATGTTTTGAATATTGGATAGCCTAGAAATATTGTAGATGATTGAATTAAATACTGCAAGTAGAACACACCTTGGCCTTTCGTTTAACTGACCATTTTTTTGACGAGTCTTTTTATAAGCCTAGAAAAAAATAAAGTATCGGAACTAAATAAAATGTTTAAAGTGCAAAATCAACTACTTACGAACCCCTTTTCTGATATTGTCTTATTTTTCATTGAGACAAATTATTTTTTTTGAAAATATTTATGCCTGATAAATATAGCTTTACAAAATAAAGTAAAACACGCATTTTGGTGATGTTTTTTGGGGTAAATCGAAGCATGCGACCGGTGTCCAGTGGGAATTAGAATCTTTTCGCCACCTGCATAAGGAGTGCGTAATTTCGTTCGAATTTTAGGAAGTGGATCGCCTTAAAAGAAGTGCGTGAAGGGGAAGAGTGGTGAGAGACTATTCAGATCTAGTCACAAGAATAGCAGTTTCAAATAATATTTCGGTTTTGAACAGTAGATTTAGGTATAAGGTGCAAAAATAATTTTTAATATTAAACATATTTTTGAAATATCTTAAAATATTTTTTTTCTTCTAAATCGAAGAAGTTTACCGCTCTGTCATGGAGATTTTGGCAGAGGTACCTACTTAAATTTTGAAGTAACATAACAGAAGCGTGTTGTTAAACCATCATTTTGAATTTAATACTAATTGAATATAATGTAGACACGAACCGTTTAATCAATTACAAAGAGTAATTTGATCGATAATAAAGTTAGTTTTGCCTTTAGTATGTACGTGGTTTTTTTAAAAATCCATATTATAATATACTACAAGCAAGATAATCAAAGAACTTAATTAAATATAATAAAATCATTAGAAATGAGGCAGTGGTGAACACCTACTCCATGTTATGTTTCTTCCGTATTATTACAATAATTGCCATCTACGCATCATTAGAGCGAACTTTAGAAACATCACCGAGAGGCAATGTTAAGGAACATGTTATTTTCTATAATATTAAATCTGTGCACATTCAGAGACCAATATAATTATAGGTAGCAAAGCATCTTCCAACTTTTTACGAGCTAAGAATATTTTCACCTATTATGGGTGGCCATAAAATTTGCATAGATTTTTAGCCAAAACGGTTTTTTGCTCAGGGTCATGAAAAGCAAAATTTTGCATAGTAGAATTAATTATTTGTTAATTAAATTCTAGTGTCCTTACTACCGCAGGTCAATTGGACAATTGAAAAAGATTGGATTGGAATAATAATTTAATACGTTTTTAATAACATCTCCAAAATTGAAACACGAAACTGAAAAGACATAGAAAAGAAAGATAATATAGGTATATCCGAGACACTACTTAACGATTACAAATAAAATAGGGCAGAATCTTGTAGTCGTAAAAAAGGTAGCAGCAAAAAAAAAATCAGGATGGTATTGACAGTTCTTAGAAGTCGTAGTGTCAACTATGAGGTCTTGGGTTCGAATCCCAACTGTTACCGTTATCTTTTTCTTTTCTGTGTCTTTTCGGTTTCGTGTTTCGATTTGGGAGTTCTTCATACTATCTTCAATGATTAAAAATATATTACGATGACGTTTTTCAATAAGTTATTAAAAAAAATAAATTATTATTACAGTTTGTTTTTAGAAAATTATACAATTTTGATGACTTAAAGGCATTCGATTACAACGCAACGCGCAAAAAATACTGTGTATATTAGTGTTACAATAAAATATTATATATTTATCTGTTTCTTGAAGGAATTCAGCTGTAAACCTACAATATCAATTCATTCCAATTCATAATCTGCACATACATCTGCCAATCAACAATTTATCGTAATATTTAAAAGCATCATGTGTTAAAAGTGCCTTTTATAAAATATTCAAATGAACGCCATCTGTGAGCGTGTAGCGTTATAATCATGTATCGAATGTGCTTAAAGGCGAATTAAAAATTTATGAAAAAATTAAAAATCCTAGTCATACTACCTTAAAAATTTTGACATTGATATTTACAAGAAAGGAGAAAGGTTATTTTAGAAATTGTTTTGACTTATTTTGTAATTTTATTAAGCGCCCTCGATCTGAAATTTGACTAAAAATATACAAACAATGTTATTATTGTATTCAATTTTAATTTTTAGAACGCC